>CALNHX010003903.1:0-138863 GCA_940337035.1 Agriotes lineatus | reverse complement strand
CTATATATCAAAAATTACCCAACTAAAATTTGGTATTTTATAAAAGCTGCCGAAATGTTTTGAAACAAATTTTATAAAACAAATTACTCTTATTAACATCTCAAAACGTTCATACAGTAACTATAAATGGAAAATGGGCACCATCTTCTAAAATAATTCAGTTGTTCCTGATATTGTGTAATGCATTTTGGAACTCTTAACAAAATTATAATATAATCATTTCCGCAAACCATTTTTTAAACGCATTCTAAAAGTTTCCTCAAAGCTTTTTTGACCATTATATATGACTTTCAGGTTTTGGCAATGCATCACATTACTTTACAGTTAAGGCGATCTCAAGTGCTACAAAATACTATCCAACAAATGATTTTTAAAATTGTTATATTTTGTCATATTTACATTCTTGAGCACTGACCTTTCCACACAGCTTTTTATTATAAAACGGTTTTGCGTTGAACGCGATAATTAAACTATTTAGTTCATTCTTATAAAGCAAATTTAAAATAACGCGTCTTTGATTTGTGATCGTCTAGCGACACGGCGCCGGCGGTATTAAAGTTATAAATAAATGGTAACTTTTTTATTCACTAGTGAATTAAAAAAGTTTCAATAAAGAACAACATATTTTTATTATTTCTACAAATATTTACATTCAATTATTCTTTCTCTTTGTAGTGTATAATACATAACTAACTAAAATTTAGATCAAATCGACGATGAATGGTCAAATCCATATCTTGATTTGATTATTTTTAAATTTTTTATTCAAAGTTTCGTCAAAATTTAATAAAAACGTATATATGACACGTGAATTAAACACTTATTCACTTAAAGATATGATCTCTATTGCACTACGTGCTCGTGAATAAACATATGTTTAATTCACTCGGTGTATAATATTTCTCAAAGTACTCAAACAACACGTAGATCCTTGCCCAAGTTCACAAGGTCACATTAGATACATTAAATTAGAGAATGCTGGGTGTTTATCCTCAAAGACTAGCGGTCTAAGCCGAAATTCTAAGTTAACAGGAATAATTCCAGTATCCGCGAAAGCCTCAAACAGTAAATATCAATTTCCTCAGTAACTGAATGTTGTGTAAAAAAGTCTATTATTCTCGCTTGTTTGTATTTTCTGTTATTTAATTCCAATTTCTAATAATTTTTAGTTCATGAAAAAATATTTTTCCATCTTTAGGTCACCCAGTATAAGATACTCTACACTTAGCATGGGCAAAAATGGATTTTCTTAAATTTAATTAAGAACCAAATTTTCTGAAAAATAAATAATAAGGCGCTCTGGTATTTTTTAGAAGTTTTGAAAACTATAAACAAGGAGTTAATTGTTTCAAATATGTTTTATTGTATAGTTAATGGCAACATTTTTGTGTCTGAATAACATATTTTAATTTATAGGTGCTTTATTATCGTTTTCATACGAAGGCCACTAGATAAATTTCCGCAAAAACATACATAAGTGTTTAATCTCGAATTAAACAGACCTAAACTTCATTTCCAAATTTACGAAATACAGTTCATAGGTTTAAAATGCAATTCTAATTTCACATGCAGAAAGTTTAAATGCTACAGCTGCAAGTTAAGCAACCTTGCGTGTTGCGTAAATAAACGGCCTAGTAATCGGAGTTCACTGTAACATAAATGCAGATATCGCGGAAATAAACTTGCTTAAGCGCTGATGTCTGTTATGATTTATGAAACGTTATACCGACACAGTAAATTTAAAATACTTTGCACTTTGATTTAGTAGTTCCTGAGAAAATATATTTGTATTAATAGAACTTTATTTTTATAATAAAAACAATCGGCATTTACTGTTTGATTCATTCACATCGAGGTGCTACCCTTCCAAACCTAAAATTTATAAGCGTGAGGCTGCGCTTTAGCGTCCCTCTGAGTTGCCTGACTACATTGTCTTAAAACACGAGTGCAGTCTCATCTTTGTGCTCAGAACGCTAGAGACAGAACCAGTGCAAGTAACGGAATCCTGCCCAGCCTCCAGGCAATTCTGTTCATAGGATAACAAGCTACGAGGGATTTTAACTTTATCGTTTTTCAAAATATTTGCCTTTGCATTGTATGCATTTATTCATTCCATTGAACCAGTCCTCAAATACTCGTGACCATTGTTCTGCAGACACCACAGCGACTATGTTATTACATGCCTCAACAGCTTCATCGGGGGACTTAAACCGTTCTCTACGCAATTTATCCTTGATTGTCGGGAATAAATAGAAATCACACTGTGCCAAGTCGGGGCTATACGGTGGGTGACCCAGTAGTTCCAGATTTACAGAGGCCAACAATTCCATTGTTTGAGCAGCGGTGTGAGATGATGCATTAACATGGTGTATGATTATGCGACTTCGAGGACGTTGTGTACGTACTTTTTCTACGACTGTTGATAAACAAATGATGGAATACAACTCAGCGTTTACTGTGCGACGATCTTCCAAAGAAATTGTTACAAGATGGCTTGATCGGCTAAAGAACGAAGCAACTATCTTCTTACTTGCACTGCGAGATCGCATAAATTGTGTTGGCTTTGCTTCACCTTGGAAGATCTACTGTGCCGATTGTCGCTACGTTTCCTGTTCATAACACTAAATCTATGTTTCCTCACCAGTGGCAATGTTATACACATGTTTTGACTGACCACTTGCAAACCTCTTCAGCATTTCCTTGCACCAATCTACACGTGCTAGTTTTTGAGCTTTATCCAAATTATGTGGCATTGAACGCCCGCATAGCTTTCTGGCACCCAAATGTTGGTGAAGAATTGTGTTGATTGCAGTTCCCGAGATGCTTAAGGATGCCTCAATTTCCGCATAGATGATTTGCCGGACTTGCTCCACGAGGCGACGTACAGCGTCAACGTTTTCATCAGTAACCGCAGATTTAGGATGACCTTCACGGAATTCGTCATTAACCTTGCTGCGTCGTTCGTTTTGTCTACAGACATAAAGTGTTCGGGTCCAAAACGACCCATTACTTGAAAATGACTGGTTAATATCACCTAGCTTCTTTTTGTATTAAAATAAACATTCTTTGAAGACATTTTTGATACATTCTTTGTTTGTAGTAGTTCTGGTGAAATTCAAGCCTTGTTTCTTTTCATTGTACCAATCATTGTGACATTTCGCTGGAGTAGAAACTGGCCTAGTTCATATGACGTAAAAAAATTATCGCATGTAATATTGTGGCCTTTCAATCTGTTAGATAGGTCTAAAACAACCCGCATACCCTGATTTTGTTCTCTGACTCCTCCAGGAGGTTTTCCAAGGTAAGGCTGAATGTTCCATACCTACGATGTGTTATTGTCGCATAATACCCAAAATTTAATTCCGTAACGAGCAGGCTTACTGGGCATGTATTGCCTAAAAAAGCATCTGCCTCTGAACCGAACCAATTGTTTATCAACGGTTACATTTGCATCTGGATTGAACAATTTTGATAAAATTTCCACCCATTTGTCCCAAAGCTCCCTAATAGCCGCAAATTTATCCCGGACTCTTCTTTCAGTTCGTGTTTGTTTATTGTCAAATCTTATTACTCTAGAAATTCGTTTGAAATTCTCTAAAGACATTTGTTAATAAATAAAAACTTTTCTGAGTAACCACTTTATTTCAACTCATCATTTGCGTGTCAGTGGTTGAATTGCCCACCGAAGATTTTAAAATGACGCACCAGCAACCCTCTGAAAATGAGAGAGTGCGCCCGAAATACAAAACTGGCAACGAAAATACACAAACTTAATATTATACAAAGAAATAGAAATAGGTTACATTGGCTAATCTAAACATACCCCCCACCTTGAAGAACTAAACTTTAAAACGCTGTACAGTTACAATAATGATTAATCATACATATATACAAAAATCGAGAATCTTTAATAACACAACATAGAGTAAAGTCTTTAAAAATCTGTCAATTGTCATTAATGGGTAACAAACACAGTTTAGCTACCGCACGTTTTTGTACGCCACCAACACTTTTCACAGTTACCACTCGGATTATGCCATCAGAGCAGGGATGCACCTCCACAATTCTGCCAAGACGCCATTTCAGAGGAGACACATTGTCCTCGCGAATGACGACCATTGCGTTGGGCGTAATTAAATTTGCGCTGTTGGATCGCCATTTAGTTCGCACCTGTAGTTGGCTAATATACTCCTTGGACCACCTAGCCCAAAAGTGCTGAGCTATCTGCTGCACCCTCTGAAAGTGAGATAGGCTTGCTGGCTTAGTGTCAACAACATTTTGATCTGGAACGCTGAATAAGCTTCTACCTATCAGAAAGTGAGCTGGAGTGAGAGGATTTAAATCAGAAGCGTCATTTGACAATGGGGAGAGAGGTATAGAATTTACCACTGCTTCAATTTTAATTAAAACTGTATTTAATTCTTCATACGTTAGTAGTGCAGTACCAAACGCGTTTCAAGTGATATTTTATTGTTTTTACACCTGCTTCCCAGAGACCTCCGAAATGCGGAATGCGTGGTGGTATAAAGGACCAGAAAATACCCTCTGAGGCTATTGCATTATCAAAATCCTTACTAGTGCATTCAGAATTTAAATCTCTTAAAAATGATTTTAAATAAGCATTTGCCCCAACGATATTGCTGCCATTATCAGAATATATTTTAGAAGGCTCACCCCTTCTTCCAACAAAGCGTCTTAAGGTAGCTAAGAAGGCTTCTGTGGTAAGTTCTGAAACAACTTCCACATGAATTGCCTTTGTCGAAAAACAAATGAAAATGGATATATATGTTTTGATCGTCTTGCAACCTCGCCCCTTGCGGTTTTTCGGTAAAATAGGGCCACAATAATCTACGCCACATGTTTGAAAGGAAAAGGAAGCTGTTACTCGCTCTTTAGGCAAAGATCCCATTAAATATTTAGCACGATTGGGATTTGCACGAAAACATCTTACGCAGTTATGAACAATTTTTCGCACTAAGTTGTGCCCCGAAATTGGCCAATATGTGTCCCTAAGAACTGACAAAAGTAATTGCGGACCCGAATGTAGCGTACGTTCGTGCAGGTCTTGCGCAATTAGCAATGTAAGCCGATGCTTGGACGGGAAAATAATGGGGTGCTTCTTATTTTCAGAAAAATAGAAATTTTGTAATCTACCGCCTACCCGCAAAATTTCTCTTTCATCAAGGAAAGGATGTAGGGCGAGTAAATTACTTTTGGAATTAATATCACTTGATTTCGACAGTTCCTTGATTTCTTGCTTAAATTCGTCGTGCTGGGCAATTTTTATCAGAATTTCCAAAGCATGGTTTAATTCAGTCACTGTAGGGCAACCGATGGTTCTATCACGTTTCAGCTTTAATGAATTGTTTTTAAATCTCACACAATATGCTATACATCGCTGCAACCGCTTTAGAGAAGAAAAACGCGCAAATAAATCGTTTTCATATCGTGCCATTAATTCAATTGTAGTTGCAATGCGGCATTCAGACAAATACTCAGTGGAAGTCTGATAATTTTCAATTGCTTCACCGGGCCAGTAGGTAGGTAACTGCCTTAGCCAACCTGGGCCGTGCCACCAAAGCTTTGAGCCAATTAATTTATTTGGTCTAATACCGCGTGATAGGAGGTCAGCAGGATTGTCACCAGAGCTAATATGCCGCCAGTCAGACTGGCCTACCAAATTTTGGATTTCCGAAACCGCTTGGCCACAAAGGTTTTTAGGGTATTTGGAGCTGACTTAATCCATGCTAGCGTAACTGTCGAATCGCACCAATACACGGTAGCGTCAAACTGCAATTTTATGGCTGCCTTGAACTTATCAACAAGCCTAGCAAGTAAAAGAGCTCCGCACAGTTCTAAGCGCAGTATGAAAATGGTTTTTAACGGTGCTACTCTAGATTTAGCACAAGCTAATTTAACATGTACGTTTCCTAACGCGTCCATACTCCGAACGTAAATACAGGCGCCATAAGCGGCCTCAGACGCATCTGAAAAGCAATGAATCTCAATGCTCGTTGCGTCGTGGATGATTACCTGACGCGGTATCTCTATTTGCTGCAAAGCTATTAGTTCATCTTGAAACTGTAGCCACTGAGAATGCAAATCCATAGGAACAGATTCGTCCCATGATAAATTATATTGACATAATTTTTGCAGCAAAATTTTTGGTATTATGACAGCAGGACCTAGGAGCCCTAAAGGATCAAATATTGTAGCTGTAGCGGATAAAATATACCTTTTGGTCGCGGAAGTTTGCAATTCATTGGCCTTGATGCTAGAATCTCCAGCATTAGAAGCAGGTATATCATGTCAAACTGATGGTTCGTTTGATATCCATTTTCTGAAATCGAAACGACCACGTTGGAGTATCAAAATGATTTCATTTCAAATAGCAATTGATTCTTCGATGGAATCTGCACCCGTAAGCAGACCATCGACATAGAAATCATTTAAAATTATGTTAGATGCTCGAGGAAATTCGCTTATGCTTTTATGCCCTAACTCTTGAAGACACCTAATTGCCAAGAATGAAGCCGCGGCAGTGCCGTACGTAACCGTGTTCAAACAGTAGTCCGCCAATGGGTCAAAAGGGCTTGATCGCCATACAATGCGTTGCAAGTCTCTTTGTTCGGGCTGAATAAACACTTGCCTGTACATTTTTGCTATGTCAGCCGACAGAGCATATCTATATTTGCGAAATCTGATTAAAATTGAGAAAAGGTCATCTTGAATGACCGGACCTACAGCTTGAAGATCGTTCAAAGAGATGCCTGTGGTTGATTTCGCGGACCCATTAAACACGACCCTTAACTTTGTTGTTAGGCTTTCTTCCTTTATCACGCCATGATGGGGCAAGTAATACGAAACGACACTATTTTCTACATTTTTTATCTTGCTCATGTGACCCATCATCTCGTATTCACTCATGAATTTGACATATAATTCCTTAAGTTTAGGATTTCTCTCCATTTTTCGTTCAAGGGCGTAAAATCTCTTAACAGCTAATAATTTTGAATCGCCTAATTTATTCGATGTTTCCTTTAGCGGAATGGAGACATAGAATCTACCATTCTCGTCGCGAGCAGTAGTGCTGGTGAAATTCCTTTCACAAAAACTCTCTTCGCTTGAAAGCGCCTTGGTTACGCAACATTCCTCTAGTTCCCAGAATTTTTCTAATTGTGCTTGCACATCTAGACTACTACTTACTATATTTAAATTGCAATAAACATTGTTACGATCATGAGGCTGACAATTTAAAGGACCGGCTAATATCCATCCTAGTCTCGTCTTTTGCAACGTTATCCGATTTCCACCTAGCTTAATTTGTCCCACACAGATTAATTGCCAAAATATCTCGGCACCTATCAGAATTTCAATTTCACTTGATATATTAAATGTATTGTCAGCCAATTTAATATTCGGCGGAATTTGCAATGAGGCAGAGTCGAACGAGTAGCTTGGAATATTTCCAGTTATTTTTGGGACTACTATACAAGAGATGGTGGTTTTAAAATTGCCATAGCTTGAGTGCATACTGAGTTCCGCTTTGTGTCGAATTTGGGTGGACAACTGGTTTATACCCGTTACCGCTAAATCAATATTAGTTTTTTGTATAGCTAATCGCTCACACAAATTTTCGGTTATTATATTTGATTGGCTACCCGAATCTAATAATGCACGACAATTATAAAGAGAGCCAGATTTGCACTCAACACGAATGATCGCCGTTGATAGTAACACTTGCTGCTCGTAGCCATTCATAATATGACTTGTCATTGACGAAACTGCATTAGATTCTTCCTGACTTATCTGCGCTGTTTGCGAATGACCGGAGCTAGACGCTTCTACACTATTTTGAATGACTCCGGAAGGAAAACTTTGAGTTTCCGAATTTTGAGTATTTAAATGTAGGAGTGTATGGTGCCTTTACCTGCAATATCTGCAGCTTGATGCCCTACAAAAATTACTAGAATGGAAACCCTTTAAGCAGTTAAAACAAAGTCTTTTGTTTTTTGCCTCTTGTATTCGTGACGCTATCGGAAGTGCTATAAACTGTTCGCAATTATAAATGCTGTGCGAGTCTTTGCAAATAACGCATTTAGGCTGCTTAACTGCATTTTCATTAGTGGCCAAAAATAAACTTGCTGTAGAATTATTAAATTTGGCTTTAAATTTGCTAACTTTCAGTTCACTGGCCTGCGTAACATTAAGAGTTTCCAAAAGTTCGCATTTCGACTTCAGAAACGTTTCTAAATGCTTCATAGTTGGAAAATCACCTTCAATTTTCTGAGCCTCCCATTCACGTTTAGTGGCGAAATCAAATTTAGCACTAATAAAATAAATCAATATGGTATCCCACGCTTCTACTGGTTGACCTAACACCTTTAATGCCCTTAAATGTTTAGAAATATTGTCAAGGAGCTGCCGTAACAAAATATGGGATTCCTTTGCTATAGATGGTAAATTAAACAATAGTTTAATATGATTATTTATAATTAGCCGCTTATTGTCATATCTTTCAAGCAATAAATTCCACGCAATGGGATAATTAATATCGCACACTTGTAAGGATTGAATTATTTCGCCTGCCTTTCCCTTCACGGAGCCCTTTAAGTATAGAAATTTTTGAACATTTGTAATAGTTTCATTATCATGTATTAATGATTTGTATAAATCTCTATACTCTAACGAATGCCCGATATCGCCTTCAAATTCAGGCAAATTTACTGTTGGAAGACGAACTTGATTTACAATGCCGGAATGGCCGAGGTTGCTACGATTTGAATTATTTGTTTGTTGCTGCAAGGGGGTGCTTTGATTGTGTTGCTTTAGAAATGTTTGTGCCAAAGATAAATTTGTGTAATACAAACATTCAAAGTTTTCTCTTTCATTTGAACTAGCAGCAACTTCCTCAGGCTGAAGCGATTCAATTTCATCTTGCAAAATATTAAAATCAGCTATAATGGGTTTTATTCCCGAAATTCTCATTTCTAATTGCGAAAGAAATGCTTCATCTGGATTCGTACTGCTTAAGGCTGAATTAGTATAAGTTTGAAACTTCGTGAGTTGGGCTTTAATAACACCACGCTTTCGTATTAAGTTCGTTAAATCTTCCATAATTTCAAAGTAATTCCAGCAATGGTAATGAGGAATAAAGGAAAGTAGGATAAATACGATAAGTATAGCTCACTTACTTCTAGCCTCTTTGTTCTCAGCCAGGGTTGCTACCTGCGGGGGCTTCTTTGTTGTCACTCTGCACCCGGAAGCTGATTCACGCTGCTAAACTGCAAGTGCAAGGCACAGGCCGGTGCCAGATGCTCCAAGATGCTGCTTGCTGGGCACGAAGTGATGCTAACTGGACGTTGACCCAAGGGCTATGGACAAAGGAATGATGCTCCGGCGTCGTCTTTTGATTACGTATTAATTTAATACTATTTGGGGATGAATCGCTGATGCTTCCACGTAGTCGCTCAAAAGATGAATTTAGAAATCGAGGCGCTGGTACTCGTACAGGCCACGGATTTCAAACATTTGGCGAATTTGGTTTATCGACGGTAGATTTAATTAATTGCTTACCGGATAAACTCTTACACACATACTACACATAGTTCTTATTAATCCGGCTCGAAGGACCAAAATATGTTAATAAATAAAAGCTTTTCTGAGTAACCACTTTATTTCAACTCATCATTTGCGTGTCAGTGGTTGAACTGACCACCGAAGATTTTAAAATGACGCACCAGCAACCCTCCGAAAATGAGCGAGTGCGCCCGAAATACAAAACTGGCAACGAAAATACACAAACTTAATATTATACAAACAAATAGAAATAGGTTACATTGGCTAATCTAAACAACATTGTCGCACGAAATATACTCCTACCTTTTTCGGCATCCCATAAGCTTTCTGTTGATTCGTTGTGAGATTTGAAAACCCCTGCTAAAATCAATAAACCAATATAAATCTTGCGCATCCAAATCTTTACAATTTGTGTCATACACTCGCCGACCTTCTGTTTGAATTTTCTAAAATTATTTTTTTAATTGATGGTGGAAAGAAAATCATAAAAGCAGATAGCTCGTCTTCCACCCTCGCAATGGTGTAACTACTAAGTCCAGGTAAGAACGTTGTGTGCAGCAAATCTCCCTTGATGTATATGAGGTTCAGTCTTTCGATAACATAGTTTCGAATGTCACATTTGAAATTTCTGGTTATTTCTCATCTGAGACACCTTTCGAACGAACAGAAACATGATCTTCAATTTATGAGCACTTTTTTTCGTCAGATGGATCCCATCCATCAAAGGAATCTTGAAAATCACATTTCTTCGTCTAAATTAAGAATTGCTTCCTCTAGTTGCCGTTGTGTCAGAAAAGGCACAAATTTTATTGTTTTGAAGTCATAATAAAAAAAAGATGTACACAGAACTAAGATTCAACACTCACTGAACGATACAAGAACTGTGTTGCAAGAAATACTGGAGAGGTTTACATCCAGGTCTTAACCTGTGTTGCCATTGCTCACACCGCGCAGAGCCGAATTATGCGAGTTTCAGCTTGTTTCGGCTTCTAAATAGAAGTGGACAAAAGTGACCCAAAGAACGTATGAGTGTAAATTTAAACTACTAAAAAACTGAATAGAATATTTTCCGCCAATTACAAAATCTTGAAGCAATGTTAATTACAACTAATGTCCTAAGAGCTTAAATATCTAGAACAAGAAATAAAAATTTAGGCAATAAATAAAGCAGCAACTGGGTCGAAAAGGACCCGAACGACGCACCAAGGTTAAGAAAAACCATTCGCAGACGGTGCGGTCTGATGGTGCTTCATTCGCAAAAGCATTGCGTAGTCGTTCGATGCACTGTTTTGGAGTGAGAGACGATTTAAAATCGTAAAATATCATCGCACGATAATCTCTTCGACTTAGTTCCATTTTTCATGCAACTCACTACAGTTAAAAGTTTATCACATGCGAACCGTAAACAATTTTCTCCATCTGTCAACTTCAGTTGCCTACTGAAATGTTGTTGTTTCATGGCACTCTTATAACAAATTGTGAAATACATTTCTAAGTCTACTTTGCGGAAATTTATCTGGTGACCCTCGTATCCCATTTTAGTTACAGGAGTAGAAAAAACAATTTAATTATATAAGCTAAAATGTTCTATAACATAGTCAGGAAAATGTTTCAATGATAACTTCTTGCTTGCTTTATAAGCTATTTTATTATTTTGCTATGGAACCATTTTGATGATACATTTATAAAACTATTCAGTTGCAGACAACAAAATAATGTTTTTCAAAACTCTAATAAAGTAAATTACCATTTTATAAACAATAAAAAATAGCAACAAAATAAAATGGTAGTATAATATCTAAATTAGAAAATTCAAATGCTGGTTGTAATATAACCCCCTTTTGAGTCACTCTTCATGTGCCAATTGAAATATATCTAAACTCCAAGTTGTAAAGAAATTGTGATATATCTCATATCTCGAGTGCCACTTACGGTATTAATTATTGTAATATTTATCAACCACACTTTTAGTATCAAACGAAATATACTCTTTTACTAATTATTATAAAGAAATACTATCATTTACAGTTCGTTTATATACGTACGATACTTCTTAATGCGATAAGTAGGAATTGACGTAACTTCTATGTCAATTTGACATTTGAAATTATGTCGTGTAATTATTATTGTTTAAGCCACGACTAGCTAGTTTTATGAGCAATGATACTCCTGATTTTCAGCTGAATGCATTAACCTTCAACTAACAACTTCCTCTATATCTAAAGACTAAATTCGTTTTAAAATACAATAACTATTTGATTTTATGAATCAAATACAAGTTTCAGGTACTTCGTAAACATAAATTCCTGCGTTCAGTTTGTTAGTAAAAAGAGAAGTTTGATTTGACATTACAGAATCAAATACAGGTTGTCACAAAGTAATTTAAACAAATGTTAAATGTATCCAAACTTGATTAATAAATGAAGATTCTAAATATAACGTAATTCCAAGATATTCAAAGAAAAACGCAGCTCAGAAGCAACAATTTTTACTATTTTGAAAAACCTTTGAATATACAATAAATTTCGAACCTTTTACGATTAATTTTGTTATTCAAATATTTCCTGACAACGCAAACGAAACTATTTTTATAGATATTAATAGTACCTTTTTCACAGGGTCATTATTTGGCACCAAATGGTACCAAGTTTCCACCCTACATACCAAATGGCAGGTATAAAATGGAAATTGCATTTTTCTATTAGTCAGTGGAAGTAGCAGTAATGCATGTGTATGTTGTTGTGAATCGTCCTATTGCGTATCACTAAATTAGTATCATTTAAGCTAATAAAAACAGTAACCAACGCTTTTTTTAAAATGATTGTTTATATTTACAAAACAATCAATTTCCGACCCTTTTGTAAATATATCCGTGTATTTCGTCGTTTTTACATCTCCCAATGTATACAAGAAAACGTCTAAGGTAATTTTACAAAATTCGGCTTAACAATTTGGAATTACAAAGCAAGGGGGTAGTTAGAAAAACTATTTAAATGTAACTCAATGTTGGGTTGTAACAATACGATTAGTTATATTGTATTACTTAATTTGGTATAAGTGTTTGTTAATAAACTGGTGATGAGTACTAATATTTATTCTTAATGTCTAGTGGATCGAGTCTCTTGAGACGTTGGGTGGTCTTGATGTTGTCAAGGAAAAGGATAGCAACTGTGTTGGGGTGGTATTCGAGTAGCGAAACGTATTTAGCACTCTCGCACTTTGCTTCATGAAAAACGTCTGGTATGTATAAGTCATGGTGTAACGACGAACCACAGCGAGTCGGTATGGCCCTCAAAAGTTTACACTGAAATTATTGTTTTAAAAAGTTCGAAGTATTCGCGGCACCCAACACTTGATCAATGTCGTGTACTCTGTTATTTTTGTTTCGAAGCGAAAGTTTAGATTTGCAGCCAAATAACGAATAAAACTTGGAGAACTTTAGGACGAATAGTTTTCTTTTCTTCGAGATGTGCTATTCCCAACTGAGGCTTCTGTTCAAGTATATTCCAAGGTATCTTACACTACTGGATTGTGGCAGTTGTGTTTTATTGGGAAAAAGACTTGGACAGGTCTGTTCTTCGGAGGCTAAATGTGACATATTGCGACTTCGACTCGTTGGACTCAGTTCTCCATTTTCTCAACCAACTTTGTAGATTTGTAACTTTGTATAATATTGGAGTTTTTCAAATGCAAATCGAAGAATTTCGCTGGTTGATAGTATAACCGTGTCGACGACAAAAAAAGCAGTACAAGTTTGCGCTGTTTCATATAGGTCTGCAATATACAACCTATACAGGGTTGGTCTAAGAACGCTGCTTCGAGGTACTCCACTTAAGATACGATATAAATCAGTTGCTTCTTCTTGGTGTTTAACGATAACGTATCTGTCTGATAGGTATGATTGTGGTACCTGGTAGAATGTGTCAAGCCATTTTTATTTCTCTGCAATTCCGATAGCTATTTAACCATTTCGCATAGTGCTGGGACAGAGTTGGCGAGTTCGCCTGGATTTCGAGTTCATTTTGGTCAAAGTCAATGTCATTTTACTACAGCATTTAGAATCAAATATAATAATTCGCAATCTTTGTACACCCCCAGCTTCCAAGCGCAATAATTCATAACATTTTTACACCCCTGGCAGAGTTACTTCTTGCAGCTGCATGTTCCCGCAGTTATAATCGTCTTTATTTTCGAGTAATTTAAAATTCAGCCCGGGAGAGCAAAAAGGACAGCCTCTGTTATGTTCGCCGGCGAGCAATGACGTGTCTAACGACTGTTCGCGCGTAGACTGCAGGTGTTCGTTGGCGGTCGAGAGGGTCAGTTAGTCTCGAGCCGGGGGTGCATAAGCACGCTTCTGCGAACTCTCTTGGCGCTTGGGGACCGCCGTGCCCTTCGTGGTGCACTCGTGTGCGTGGGGTGGAGAAGCCCGTTGCAAATCGTTGTAGGAGTTTAGTCCTTATGTGGGTTTGTTAAACCAAGCTTCCGCTGTCGTTTGTAGACGGGATTCTGTTCCTGAAACTTCCCAACCAACGGTTACGCTATTAGGCGTGATGGCCGAGGTGGCCCGCGACGCAATTCACTCTTCATAAAGGATCCTAGGGGACTCCGTCGTCTTTCCACCATTGTCACACACACCCAGGTGCGAGCTAATTACCAACACTGCTTGAATGCTACCGCCGCTGCAGGCTGAGCCCGTGAACCAGGTAAAAATTGTGCAATTTACCAGTTCGTTTGCGTGTTCTTGTAACGCAACCTTTTGAATCGGGGCCCGGCGCTGCACTAATGCAAGAGTACACTCTGTGTAATATTTAACGCTGTGTCCTAACATCTTGCGCTGCCAGACAGCTTTGTTTTTGTAAATTAAGTATGAATGCCGAGTACACTCTGACTAAAGTTTAACGTAGTGTTCTACTATTATGCGCGGCCAGACAACTTTGGGTTTGTAAATTAAGTACGAATACCGAGTACACTCTGACTAAAATTTAACGTAGTGTTCTACTATTTTGCGCTTCCAGACAGCTTTGTCTCTGTAAATTAAGTACGAGTGCCGAGTACACTCTGACTAAAATTTAACGTAGTGTTCTACTATTTTGCGCTGCCAGACAGCTTTGTTTTTGTAAATTAAGTACGAATGCCGAGTACACTCTGACTAAAATTTAACGTAGTGTTCTACTATTTTCCGCTGCCAGACAGCTTTGTTTCTGTAAATTAAGTACGAATGCCGAGTACACTCTGACTAAAATTTAACGCAGTGTTCTAGTATTTTGCGCGGCCAGACAGCTTTCTTTCTGTAAATTAAGTACGAATGCCGAGTACACTCTGACTAAAATTTAACGTAGTGTTCTAGTATTTTGCGCGGCCAGACATCTTTGTTTCTGTAAATTAAGTACGAATGCCGAGTACACTCTGACTAAAATGTAAAGTAGTGTTATAATATTTTGCTCTGCCAGACAGCTGGGTTTCTGTAAATTAATTGTTAACGTTTGTGTTTGGACGCTCAGTGTCGCAGGACAGCCTTGTTAAGCTAATCAGTCACTAGAGATTGCGTTTGACGCTTGAATAACGCATGGTACGCTCTGGCACAAATGTAGCGATCGCTATTCTTAAATGTTTCACTGTAAGTCCGGGCGATCTGGTGACTCGCACTCAAGTTCAGGTTTTACATCGCGCGTCATGCCTGTTGAGGCCTAAATCGACGTTTTACCTCATTCGGCCTGGATTTGTTGTTCGCCTCAGCTATGCGCCGATACCTTTGGTTAAACCGCCTTCCAGCTGGGCGTATCTTATAAGTCATTCTTGCGAGCCGGCATACGTGCCGAATATACCTGTATTTTATTTTTGTATGGTATTTGGTAGGTCACTTGGAGTGGCCAATAAATGTATTAACCGTACAGTCTTATTCGTTAATTTTTTGTGTCTTGTGCATGTTTTTTTACAGGGTGACTGTGTCACTGTGTTACAACCATTGTAAGGTGAGGCCCGAACGTGGCGGATGAGCATTCCAGGTAGGTGGTTGTATCTGTCGCCGCACCTTGGTCTTCGAAATAGCTATTTGAGTACTTCTCGCCCCGTTTAAACATCAAGGTTCAGTTGAACGTGGGTCATCTGATTCGGATCTTGTGGCGTCCATTTCTTTATATATATACCTGTATATACCTCGACACCCTTGCTCTGTTGTGTATCGTTTTGAATAACGCCCATCTCCCAGAGCGCATTTTAGCCGAGGCGTTTAGCCTGTTCTGACGATTCTCAGAGAGAGTGTGCCCATTTCCTGGATTTTGTTTGGCAATCGATACTCACGCATCCGTGAGTGTCGTAAGGATAATTTAATACTGTAACAAATAGGACAAGTATTTGGATTTTTAGTTAACTTACTAGTCCTTGATGCCAGACTTTATCGAATACATGATTAATGCCCAGAAAGGCAGTTGAATAGAACTTTATTACTTCCAAGGCGTTGTTAATTTGCTCCACCACACAAAACCCTTGCTTACCGGCTGCATAGTGTTCTCGTAGGCCAAAGTAATGTTCCGAAACTACTTTCAACCTTATAAAGAATCGGTTTTCAAAAGCTTTGAAAGTATCGGCAACAAGCTGACTGGTTTGTAGGATGTGACTTCCTTGACAAACTTTCCAAAATTTGCTATAAATATGATGGCAAGCTACCACTGGGATAGGAAGTGTCCCTCTCTAAATATATGCTTCATACATTTTTTTTTCAGGAAGTTGCTTAATTTTTGTTCCAGTCGTAGACAGGAGTTTTTTTAGGTTAAGATTTCTTCTAAGCAGTGATTTTATTTCAGTTACTTTAATGGTTTTGATTGGAGGTGCCTTTGGAAGGCGTGTTCAAGCACCGACGTGATGTCATTCTTCTCTTCTTGTATTATTGCGCTAGGACATAGTTCAAAAACATTAGTTAGATGTTTGAAAAATACCTCGACTTTTTAAGACCTATGATGGTGCCCGTATCCAAAACATATGGAAAAAATTTAAAAACCTTGATATAAATACAACTTTAGTAAGAGCCACGATAGAATTATACGGAAACAACAAAATAGCAAAACAAAACACCAGAAGCAATACAAACTACAAAAAGGCTCAGACAAGGTCCATCACCAACTTTGTTCAAGATATATCCAGACATAGCGCTCTACATAAATAGCAGAATAAATGCATGGACTTGGGATTCAGGATGGAAGACGACTTGCTTTACTCTCTTTATTTCGCTGACGATCGGGTGGTAATTTCTGAGGATCTGCTTATGAACAAAAAAGATCTACAATATGTAGAGATATATCAACATACATCGCAATATACACTAAAAGCTTCAATGCAATAAATAAGTGTAAACACCTAAAACCAGTTTTTGATAGAAACAGGAACAGGAACGAAGAAATACATAAAAGAATATAAAAAGAACTGTTATTATGCCACTCTATTTTATTTCATAGGAAAAACAATAAAAAGGATTTATAAACCAATAGTACAGAGTGTTATGGCATATGGGGCAGAAGACGTAAATTCAAGATATAGCAACAAACTGTTATCAACCGAATTGGATTGCCTACAAAGAAGATGTAGAACGTCAAGACAGGGCAGAATACGAGATGTTATAATAAGAGAAATAAGGGAAATGAAAGAAGAAATAATTGACCAAGTGCAAAAACACAGCTGCTATGGTTTGGACATACTAGTAGGATGCAACGTACAAGAACGCCGAAGAAACTACTGACACGTATACCACCGAAGAAAAGGAAACGAGTACGGCCTTGGCAAAACTAAAGGGATGCAGTAGACAAATACTTACTCAAAGAAACATCATGGAAGAGGACACATGCAGAACAAAGGAATGGAAACTGGAAGAGAGAAAACGGCATAAGCTGTAAAAAATTTGAAAATGTGTTGCTATGGTCCTCGTAAGGTTACGGACTTGTAAATGACCTCTACGTTTCGTGCAGCCCAAATCATTGTTCCTATGGACTACCGACATGTCCTTATTATTTTAGAATTAGTTAATTTTGATTTACTAACCCTTCGCCATTCTCAAGAGTTAACTTCTAATGATATCGTAATAACCATCTATTGACAGAATCCAAAGATAATAATTGCAAATTTTTGCAAAATTTAACATGGGCTTTAATTGAATGCAAAATTTAGATCATATTTATTAAATAAATAAACCCTTGTTTTACCCGACTTGCAACTCAGGGTAAATATTTAATACAACACACAGCAATAATTAAATTTCGAGGGTCCATAAGGGTGAAAATGTTCTACTACTAACAAATACTTTGAATTCTCATATCGTCAAAGTTATTTTCTAGTCTCAGAACGAACATTTACAAATTCTTCTCATCAAATAGTAAGGCAAAAAATTATACACTTTACCTTTTTGTCCGACACCGGAAACTCTCCCTTCTTCAAACTGGAACTGAACGCCTATGTGCTGCTCCAAAGAAGTTCCCAAGATAGAGGCTTCAGCTTCTCTCGTTAACTGACAGCTTACAAATAGTTGCCCAATTCATTCCAAAACACTTCACTTCAGAACGCTTCAAAAACACACCTTTGACTTTTTACATTAGTTTTATTAACACATCATACATTAACAACAATGTAGTAAATTGGTCGGTATACGCTATTATTTGAAATGCCCTACGCCTTCCGGCTTCGTGTCTATTTATACTAGTTAATAAAACCAAAGACAAATGCAAAAATTCAGTAATTTGATTCAACATTAACATAGCATGGCATCTCAGCCGATTGCCTAACAAAATTTATAATTATGCTTACAATTATTACATTAAACTCCTGCATTCTACTTTAAAATTAACCCCAAATTCGTTTTCAGCGCATTTCGAAGCTTATATTATGTATCCAAGTTGAATACGAAGTAGTGGCACGAACTCGTTAATTTTCAATACCCAGGGCTGTGCCCTTCACAAATCCTAGACCCGAAGCCAATATACTGCTCGTAGGCCCTGAGCACGTGTAGCAATGTTATTTTTGCTAGAAATCGAAGTGACAGGTACATTTTACATTTTACCACAAAGTGAAAAGGCCACAGTACCTGCATACATTCTTTTAGCATCTCACCTACACCCTGCCTTAAAAATGGTTTCTAGCACGAAAAAGACTCCCTGCAATTTGTCACACAATTACATTTCTATGACTATGGCGGTCGGAAGAGATACGTTGCATATTTTTCTGTTGTGACCTCAATTCTAACTTTTTCTTTGCTTGCAGTGCTGTCTGAGTTCAAACTAATCTTTTTTTTCAGGAATCGTCTACAGAGCTGGAGACAATCATCGGGTTTCAAATTCAGCTGGCATCGGTTCTAAGTCAACGATCCCAACACCAAACGTCTTTTCGGATCACAAAAACCCAGCACCTGTGTAACGAGTGCTAGTATACAATGTTTTATTGATTTTTAGAAGTCATTACTCCCTTATGTCCTCACATAGTGTTACGGTACTTTTGGAGCGTCGCCTGTAGTAGTAAACACTTGCTAGTCGAATTTTTATCCTTAAGTATTAATAGGTGGCTTTTTGGAAATTTTGCATGCTTTAGATTAGGTCTCGTTAGCTGTACCCTAGTTTTAAATATTCTCCTATAATTATTAAGCAGTTTCGCAAGCAACTCCCAGAGTAATTACCCTTATTTTCCTAATTAAATTTATTCTGGTTTTACAGATATTTAAGCCTGGGGGTTAGGCAACCGTTATTGCAATTATTTTAAACTATTACTTTTGTTGCTAGAGCAAGGTTATCTTTTGTTGCAGTCATATCTCTCAGGAAGTTTTTTCTTGATCCACTTGCCCAAAATTTTGTTATCTGGTGACCTTTTGAAGCTGGTGTCGAATTCTGCTTTCTTTCCAAGTAAAACTGCCGTGCTAGTTGGTTTTCCCTGCAGCTTCAGTGTTTCGAAAAGCCCTTTTGCTTGGCTCAACCCTTACGAAGAGTTTCCATAGGGGATCTAGAAGTACTATTGCTTTGTTTCGGACGTTCGTAATTGTTATATAGTTGCTTACCTACGTCCTGTCGTTTGGGATTTCTGGGACCAACTTTAGCGCGTTCTCCTTGGCTTCATACCAGCGTTAGGTAAGATAAGGCCTCATCTTCTTAATCGAGGGTTTATTTGGGCATTGTACGTTTTTAGGCATTTCCTATGGGGTTTGGACATTTCCTGTTGGGGATTAAGCATTCCCGTTCAGTTGCACTTTGCTGGAAGCCAGTTCGTCGATCTGGGCTCCTGAAATTGATGTATTGCCTGTGTATTTCGCCACCCCAGTAGGCTACGCTTTGGAATAAGCGCTACCACCCCACTCACCTGCAAGCCACCCTCGGCTACCATAGCTTGCATTGCCGTCAACAGCTGCTGTCGTGACCTTCGCATCCCTGCGGCCTCCAGCTGCACCAAACTGCTTGGGAGCCAACGGAAAGGTTAGCTTCCGACGTACCTTCCTGCAGGCAAAACGTTAGCATAGTTATTACGCACTGCGCCTGGTATATTTTACAATAAAATAGCAGTGCTTCGTATAGGCAGAAATTAGGGCACGCCTTTGCGAATCGTGCCCTCGTGTACTTTGCTTATGTACGTGCTTTCGATTATGTTTTATGTTGGGGTTGTCGCAAAATTCGAGCGGCAGTTTAGTGATTAATGTCAAATAGGCCTACCGGAGTCCAGCTTTGAAGTCCTGGTTCCAGATCACGCCCTTCTTTTCCGTTTGCGCTTCGAATATCCAAAATAGGTGGGGACTCACAGCTACGGCACTTCGGCTTGTTTGTGCGGGAGCTACCAGTTATAAGCAGCCCCAAGCCGCCGCTCTCCGTGAAACCTATGCCGTAAAATTCGTGCGGTCATTTGCTGCAGTCTATTGAGTAAAGTTAAGTTGGTTTACCTTGGTCCTGTCGGCTTCGACATCGGCTCCTTGGCTGGAAAGAGTGGAACCTTTCGGTTATACTTAGCCCCTCAACGGCTGCCTTCCGCGGAACCCCCTGTAAATCATAGGTTAGACCCCTTCACCTATTTTCTTAAATTCAAATTTGCGTTTACGCTTATCTGCTGCCTTCGCACGTCGCCATTTGTATGCGTACTTCATGGCGCGAAACTAGTAACTTTTTCGGTGGCTGTGGCGCGTAAACTCCTCACGGGAGTCGTTTGTTTCCATTTCAGATCGCCGCGAACCGGTTAATTATTTTGCGTCGGTATCAACCTGTTAAAAAGCAGATCCAAGCGGTTGCTAATATTATTATAAATGGATACCCTGATGCCTTTTTATTATTAGGGACCTCGTCGTTAATGTGTGGCCACGCAAACGTACGTTCCTCCTACAACTAAAAATTTCTTTGAGTAGCGTTTTACGTAATCTAGAGCTAACCTTCGGGGCTAAACGTTAGCCAGATTAAACTTGTATCGCTCTGTATTGGCGTATTTGTTGTTAAACCCGCTCTGCGCCTCGTACTTATTCAACTTTCGTTATTTTAATTACACCTACGGCGCCCTTCATAATTTTGTTTTTTAGTTATAGAATAGTTATATTTATAGTCGGTTCGAAATATTTTTGCCCGCCTAAACTTATTTACATATACCTATTATATTTGTATGTGTATTATATTATATTTGTTTCGATATATACATTGATGCCTGCCCAAACTTTCACATACTTATATTTATATTTGCGCTTATATTTATGCATGCATGTTTGTGATATTGCACTATAGTACCCACCAAAAATAAAATAAAGCTGTGTATTTCATTGATCGTTGCTTTGATTTCGTTTGTTCTGCTGGTATTATCTCCACCTTGTGATGGTCCGACGCAAGGATTAAAACAACGTCGAGGACCTGGAGCCCTCTTTTTTTTTGTTCTCTTTCAGCGTAGCTGGAATACCGACCCTTCTAGGCGAGTTAGCCCATTTAGGCCTATATTTACCAGCCGGCAAAATATCTAATAGCTACAACTTTCGCCCACAGGTAAGGCCAAACATTTATCTTTCCTCACAATAGTTTAAACGGCACTGTTAGTTTATAATTAGCACATAAATACTTTGTAAGTACTCAATATCTTTTATTCTTTGCCATTTATATTGCAATTGTCCCTATTTGGATATCTATTCATTGTTTTTGTGCGAAATTAGTATTTCAGGGGAAATTAATCTAAATTTACCATATCTAACGCTACTTTTATTCCGACGAATCTGAAGTCTCACGATTTCTCCGCAATGCTGTGTAAAGCACCTCACATATCTGCTTTAGATGACCTACTTATAAAGGTAGGCACGAGTGTACGTATAAAAACGTACAATATCAGTGATTCTCAGGACTAACTAGGAACACCTGAAGACGACAGTAGTTCAAAAACTCTCGAAACGTCGTGTGATATACTCCCTGGACAGTGGAAAAAGTCCGATAAAACATATCATTTCTTTGATATGTCTCCTTTTTAATAATATGCCTATTTAAAAATAATACATACATAAGGCCATATTTGATTTGCATGAATATTATGAATACCGGCAATGTTCAAGGGCAATCAACCTAATTATGTTAAAATTAACTTTATCACGACATCTTGTACGTGTGTGACGATATCATAGCAATATACAGATTGTCTGCAGGTACTAGGTACACACGGTAACTAGATACAGAGACGGTCAGATCGTTATACAAACAAACCGTCTCTGTATCCAGTTTACGTGTGGGTTTAGTACCTGCAGACAATCGGTATAATAAAATCCAAAAACTAAATAAAATTAAAATACGTTTAAATTGCAATAAATTTAACGATATTGCAATGGCTTAATGTTTCGGCACCATAAGTATTTAATTCGATTGCCCTGCTCTGCTAGCTGTAAGTATTCATTTCTTATTTATCAATTAATTTCAAATAATTTCTACTTGAAAAATACTATTGCCATGAAAACTCAATCAGGGTTAGATTCATTTATCTAGTTGTCTTATTTTTAACTTGTCAAATATTTAGAATATAAATCTCAATTGTCAAATGACCTTAAATGTCACTGATCTTGACTGAATTCAAATTAATTCTTCTACTTGTAATCAGATACGACCAACGTACACTGTTTTCAATATTATTATGATGTATGACATTCTCTATCTTTTATAGTAAGTATTAACTATTTTAATTATTGCAAGTAATAAATATTGTTCATATACTTCATTTTTATTCTAGGCTAAACTAATAACCAACCTTATTGACGCCATTAATTGCACATCCAGCACCACATACCTCTTTGTACAATCAATCACCACACGTCCAATTGCAAGTAACTGTCCAACCAATTTACAGCCGTCAAATCTTCTATAAAAACCTCAAAGTAGTCGAAGAATCCAACCTCTGTACAACCAAAAACTGCACCCGTCGACCCACATATCACTCCTTCACAATCCTCTTCTACCAGTAAACTATTCTTGTTATATTCCAAATTAATACCATTTCCTTGCAGGCTAAACGTCTCGATGATCTGTCCTCTGCATGAAGACGAAGCACCCCAATATAGCCAATCACTCAGAATGATTCCCAAGTAGATGCATCAGTCCTCCATAAATGACTCCTACACCTGCAGTACTCAGCACCAGTCGAATCCTTTTTATTTTCTTTTTTTTTAAATTGTATTAACTCCAATAAAGCAGCCCAATCCAAATCTTATATTTTTAGTTATTATAAAATGCTCTTCATCCAAATGTTAGGGATGAAATATTTGATGGTTTTGGGGTGCGTTATTTTTAAGTTTTAATTACGACGTTTGCCACGCCTGGAATGTTTTGAGCCCTGGAATGTAATATAATCTTGACGAATGTATTAGGCATTGGTTCGCGGTCAGTTTTTCGGGGACCCAGACGCCACGTGCAACCAATGCACCGTATCAATAGGGCTCGGGTAGAAATGAAATTCAAAAATTAAACAGAACGTTTTGGGGTGCGACAGCGGCGCGACGTGTGAGTGAAAGTGGTCTGTTTTGCGTAACTATTTCTTGGCGTAAGCGATTATATGCGAACCAATAATTAATTATAAGGTGATAAGTTGCATAATGCGAGGCGAAGCGGCGAGCGTAGTTAGGCGTAATTAGGTAGAGGATTAAATTTAGCTAGAGTAGAATGTACGTACTATTGTAGCTAGTTGAATGGCATTTGGTAGACTTTTTGGCAATTACAGCGTCCGGTATACGTCAGAGGTTCTTGCTTTGCTAGTCGACTATGTGATAGTCAAAGAGTTGAATCCTGGAGCTGGAGCACGAAGTCCGCTCAGTGATTCGCGGAAGCATGTCGTTCCGCACCGGAAGCATGGAGTTCCAAATTATAAGCCCCGTTAGAGCAATAGCAAGATATACGGTAATTGCTGTACTGTGAAAGACCAGTATACTACGGTAGTTATTACCGACTCTGTACGGGTTGTAACAGTAGTTAATCTAGTGGATTACTATTAGGCAGTATTAGTGAAAAGTACCGACAGCTAACTCAACCAGTGAAGGCGGCGATGAGGTGTCAAAGGGTTGAGGCTGACGGATGTAAGGCCCAGCATTGTGATGCCACTGCCAGGAGTACGGAACGGCCTGGGGGGCGGCCACCCCCGGTGAGTACAATTATTATTATCGATGATATTTACAGGTCAGTAAGTTTATGTTCTTTTACATTTAACTGCCTGCCTCCGTCACTGGGCCAAGGAATGTTCGAACCTGCACTGTTTGCGCCCCGTTGCCGCTTTGTGGTCATGGGTGAGTTGCATCCATCACGTTGACACATTTCAAAAGTATCGGAAATTGAATTTTAATATAAAACACATAAACTCCCGTCTAACACAATTAAAATTGTTATTATCAAAGATCTTCTTTAATTGAGACATCTGTTACTCGTACACCATTATAATTATATTTCACATTATTTAAACTTCGTAGATTTTATTTACTCACTGTTCTTATTATACCAGTACCATTACTATATATAAAACAGTCAAGTTTTCAACATTTTATTAATAGCCAAAATATTATGTTACTTTTTCAAAATTTGTTATTCTCCATTTTTAAAACAACTCTCTTAACTACCGTATTTTCATTATTGATGCTTACTATATTAAAATATACATTTGATACCTACATACTTTGTTATCTTTTAATATTTTAATTTGGTCTGTCGTATCTGATATCAGTAGTAAATAACTTCTATCTTTTGACATCTTACTTTATAAATTAAACTATATGAAATTTATTCTTTCCATTCTCATTTCTTTAAAATTTTATCTCTATTTAAAAACTTAATTCAAATAACCTTTTATATTCTAAACTTTTGCAAAGACTGACTACAATGCTTTACCAAATATTTTTATCGCATTGATCATCAAACTATATCCACTCTTATGATATCATAACAATATATATAAGTTCTTGAGTGCTTACATATCATCGCACAATTGAGTGTTCTTGGTAGTACAGATTCTATCTGCAAACTTGACCTTAATATTTCCATCGGTTGATCAAACATTGCGAAAACCAAATTCATTACCTGCATGCTTTAACACATCTTGCTCTTTTTTCATTAAATCTTCTTTAACCACAATCTTCAAACTAGTAAAGCCCTTGTTGTTGGTAACTAAAAATTATGCGGTATCTGTAGCTTACGAATTTGATAATTGTATCCACCATTTCCAGGTCCCCGACGACGACAGCGACCCATAAATTCACAGTTAATTACTATATTTGCTCTGTATCTGTATAACTGTACCACCTCATTTTCTATATCTTAGTTCTTTTCCTCTAGTACTTCAAAACACGTACGCTGTTGCGTCTCATTCATTGTTCGAAATTGTCTATTTTTTGGATATTTAATTGGCTTAACTTCTCACACTCCTTTCGAAAGACGCGAAATCTATCAATTAATTTCTTGAATACATATCCGCAGTTTTTGTAAGAAACTGTTTGTCTAATAAAGCAAAAGTAATCGCAATTTTGAAAATATCCTCTATTTTGGTCTTAGTTTTGCGTGGTAAAATCCATTTTTCTTTAAAATTAAAAATCACCACAGCAGGAGCGGTACTCACATCTAATTTTTCCCAGCCACAAACAACAAACGATCAAATGTAAAACTACAAATCCACGTGCGAAGCAAAAATTAATGTTCAAAAATTAAACACAAAAGCAACGTTAACGTTCAGTCACCTCCGAAGGAATTTTCTTGAATTCGCTAGCAACATGCATAATCCAAAAACGACTCAAAATAGAAGTTTAAAGTAACATGCACGGGGCTCTGAGCAGCAACAGTCGAGCTGTGGTCAGCATTGCTCACAAAAAGTCACAAATACAATTAAGTTGAAATCTTTCCCCACAGCTCCCACAAAGGATTCTCACTACTCAAAGGAACCATTTAATGGATACTAGGTCAAGTTCACGCCGACATAATGGAGTCGGTGGCACGTAGAGAGCGCTCAAGCGGTCACACAGAAGGCATTAAATCGGATAAATCTGACATTGTTTCTTTGAACCGATACTAACACAAGCTGCAAACCAACAGCGCAAATTAGAGCAAATCCGCATCAGCAGTGACGTGAACAGATGGAAAAACTCACCCAGGGTAGGTCAATAAATGTCGTATTCTCAATCAAACTCGCCGTAATGATGCGCCGAAATAGAGGAAAAGACAAAACTCTCAAAACGGCGCTACACCGATGTAATCTACCTACTAGCGTGGGATAATGTACCCGGGGCTCTGGGGAGCCACGAACCGCAGCGATCTGGACTGTATCATAGCATGAGGTTGAAAGATCGAGCCACGAAACACGCAAACACCAAAGTCACACTCAAACCAAAGTATAAATATAGCACTAACGCAATTTTACACATCACATATTGCTAACTTCAGTTTGTCTTTTACTAGGTAGTGTGCACCTCATAATCAAGAGGCTAGTTTCGTGTCTTTTTTTCTAGCAAGGTGTTGTCAATTTGTTCTAAGTTGACCCATGTGCAGAGTGCCAAATTATTTTATGGATCGTTTTGTGGGATAGCTATGTGCCCCCAACAATCATGTAAAACAACTAGCTTTAAATGCACTATTGTTGTACACCGTGTAAAACTTCTGGCTACCAATTCCCAGGTGAGAGCGCCAGAGACTACTGTCATGTCATATGTGCTGAAGTCGTCACATACGTATCATAAAACACTGAAACTGTGTAAACAGTATCTTATGTAACTAGCTGAATAAGTGTATTCGACTATGAAAATTGCTGGAAAATATCTCAGTTCAGGGACGCCTCCATAGGGGGCCAGAAAGCCACATTTTCTATACGTTACATCTAATATTTCTTTTCCGGTTAGAATAAACCTAAAAGTTGATTGCTTTGCTGTTCATGTATAAACGTCAATGCCAAACTTTTGCCGGCCTGGGCCGGCATGTATTCTGTGGACCGAAAAATATACTTTTTGCCTCTCATGTAATTAAAACGTCATGCACTAGTACACAAGCATATTGTCACGATTTGATAAACAACTATAAAAGTAGACAGGCTACCTGTTAAACCACATCAGTACTACAAAGCTTCTGACAGAAGCCAAGAAAGTTACTTTTCCTCAGTGTTACAAGTAGTATTTTTTCTCCGGTAGGAATAAGCCTAAAAATTTAATAATTTAGTCATTTATAAGCGTCGATGTCAAATTTTTGCCGACCTAGAGAGAAAGAGTGGATGTGTTATTTGTTGTTTGTTTGTTAGTTTGTTATGGTCAAACTCTATGCAAGCTGTTATTATCTAGCTAGAATGGTAATCATGTATTCGGTGGACCGAAAGCAATAATTTTTTGACGCTCATATAATTTTCAAAACGTCATTCACTATTATCCAAACGTAATGATGACCCACTATAAAAGTAAACACGCTATGTGTTACAGCACATCAGTACTTCAAAGCTTTTGACAAACATCAACATGCAGTTCGAAATTATGGTATTGTCTTTTCTCTCGGGAGCATTAACGGTAAGTTATCATTATTATCACTATTATTATTTTCTTCTTGTATAACAAACGACGAAATATTTTAGTTTGAACAACATGGTTACCTTGTTAAATTTGAGAGAGGCGAAGCTGTCCGCAATAATGTTGACTACATTAGCAAGTTCAAGGTTGGAAATTTTAAGTACAACAGAACTTACGCCGCGGTTAACGTTACACTTAAGTTCGAAATGGATTTTGGTAATGCACTACAGGTACATGCTTTTTACAGGATTACTACACGAAGGTTCAACCATATGTGACTGACGAAACTGGACATGTATGCAGGAGTCTTATTAGGATTTTTACATAGAGTCTAAATTTTGAGCACGATGGCAAGAAGTATTTTTTTTTTCAGTTTTAACTTAATTAAGATCAGGCCATTACTTTTGTCATGACATTCATGACGTGGTCAGCATTGCCTAATAGTATGAAAATTAAAACCGTAACCGATAACCTTGAGATGTAGTAACTCGGAATAGAGCCCGTTCGGCAAAAAGGTGAAGAGAAAAACTTTTTATTACAGACTCATACATCAAAATTTTGAAAGTACGAGAACGTTTATTTTGAGAATATACTACAAAAAACCCCTGGACAAAAAAACCCGGACAAAAAAAACCCCGGACAAAAAACCCCCCGGATAAAAAACCCCCGGACTAAAAACCCCACTGATGCAAGAATTCAGATCAAAATGACACATGTAAAAAGTAGGGCATTTATTTAATACAAAATACATTAGCATTATCTTTGTATTATAGCTTTTGTTATCTGTGGTAATCATAGTTGTCCAATAAGAAGGCAGGTGATTACTATTTTCTAAAAATTGCAAATGGATTCTTGCATGAGTACGGAATGATAATTAATAATTGGAAATTGGCGACAGACTAAACTAAATTGGCTTTCTCTGAAGAATAAAAGACCGACATATCAAATTTTGCAAACCCGCCGAAAACAAGTATTCCAAGAGCCAAGATTATACAGGGTGTATTTAAACGTGCGGAGAATATTTACAGCACGCAATTGTATGTCAAATATTTAACCAAAAATTATAATTATTATTTGGTCTTGGACGAATAGTCTTTGAAATATTAGCGTTGAAAAGTTTTAAATAAGGCAACGTTTTGTATTTCGACAGCAACGGATTATGCATTCACAAGGCGAACGTGATTTAGAAAACTTTTTAATTTCAGTAAATAATAACATTAGGTTGCGACTATTCTGTATTATATTAAATAAATGCCCCACTTTACATGTCTCATCTTTTATGCATTTTTCTATCAGTAATGAATGCTAATTATAATTAATAACTTTTTTTTTGAATAATAATAATAATAATCACCCACGGACACCACATAATGTGCGAGTGTTTTTTTTATGGGGGGGTTTTTAGTCCGGGGGTTTTTATCCGGGGGGGTTTTAGTCCGGGGGTTTTTATCCGGGGGGTTTTTAGTACGGGGGTATTTTGTCCGGGGGTCTTCTGTCCGGGGTTTTTGGCCAGGGGTTTTTTGTCCTGTAACGTTCTTTTTCAATACCTTTGATCTTGCGCTGTCGTAATTTGGGCCAAGTTCGAAGTTGACACTTTTTATCTTGTGTTCGTTTGTAACTAATTGAACAGAAATTGTTTCTAGTACAGTCAAATGGTGCTCAAAAAGGGCGAACAGGGAAAAGTTTTGGTGGAGTTTTGATATATGTTTTTTGGGTCGCTGTACACGAATATCAGGTTTACCAACAAACATTTTGACCGGAAACACGTTTTCTAATCAAAAACGGTGTAAATAACCGATTTTATTAGTTTTTCTAAAATTACTCGAAAGCTATCCATTTTCCGTAAATGTTGAACCTATATAAAATTACAGATGATAAAATTTCCTACATCTTGTGTATTTGAATTTTTTTCTCCGACCAATCGTACAGCCGCGAGAGCGCCGCGAAGTTATAGTCCAGTCGAATGGTAGAAAATAAGGGCGAATAGGGAAAAG
Source organism: Agriotes lineatus (assembly GCA_940337035.1). Taxonomy (NCBI): domain Eukaryota; kingdom Metazoa; phylum Arthropoda; class Insecta; order Coleoptera; family Elateridae; genus Agriotes; species Agriotes lineatus. The sequence continues at coordinate 109,316 of CALNHX010003903.1, read as the reverse complement.
TTTTAGTGGAGTTTTGATATATGTTTTTTGGTTCGCTGTACGCGAATATCAGGTTTGCCAATAAGATTTTCACCGAAATGCGTTTTTTAAGCAAAAACAGTGTAAAAAACGATTTTTTAAATTACTCGAAAACTAGGTATCCAATTTCGTAAATGTTGAACCTATATGAAATGAAAGAGAATCAAATTTCCCACATTTTATGTAGGCGATGTTTTTTTTCTCCGATTAATCGTTCAGCCTCAAGAGCGCCGCGAGGGTGCTGCGAAATTATAGTCCAGTCAAGTGGTACAAAATAGGGAAAAGCTTTGAAGTTTTGATATTTGGTTCCTATTGGTTTCTTGGGTCGCTGTACGCGAACATCAGGTTTACCGACATTTTATTTATAAAGATTCATTTCATATACCATTTTTGATTTACGAAAAATGTATAGTTTTCGATTTACTTTGAAATAAACTCAGATACTTCCCTTTTTTTACTTTTAACACCCAACTTCACGGCGCTCTCGCGGCTGAACGCTTGATCGGAGAAAAAACTCTCTAGTATATAAAATGTAGCAAATTATATCCTTTTTAATTTTATGTACGTTCAACATTTACGAAATTGTATAGTTTTCGAGTAATTTGAGAAAAACTAAAAAAAATCGGTTTTTACACCGTTTTTGCTTAAAAAAACATGTTTCCGGTCAAAATGTTTGTTGGAAAACCTGACATTCGTGTAAAGCGACCCAAAAAACATATAGGAACCAAATATAAAAACTCCACCAAAACTTTCCCCTATTTTCTACGATTGACTGAACTATTCGCGGTCTTTATATTTTAAAAATGTTAATGTGTACGTCTGTAACGAGAAGGTTTCCTCTTCACCTAATTTATGTTGAAGTTCGTCAATGGTGCAACAATGAATACATTTTTTAGTTATACAAAAATTTTCTGAAACCGTTTTGTTAAAATAAAATTTAATTATCAGAAAATACAGTGTTAGAAATCATGTCTAATATTCACGTCATTTACGAGTGTATACATGTGTTTGTGTATGCTACCTGGGTAGTGTAAAGCGGCATACCCATGTTTTAACTGTACTCATATTTTATCAAATGCAGTAGCATCAAAACTAACTATGTAAACTGCTAAGGTGGAAGGGTACATTGACGCATATTCTTTTTTGGGTATTTCGCCACTCTGCAAATTAAAATTATTAAATAACGAACGTTTTGAGGGACAATCTGCCCTCGTTGTCAACGAATAATTAAAAAGGAACAAGAAAACTTAGCTTTTTCAGGGATATTGAAAGCCACCAACCTCCAATGAATTGCTTGACATTGACGTTTGTTGATTGTCTAAACCTACTTGATCTGATCTTTAAGAATCGATAGCCAACTAGTGTCTAAAAATATTGAGAAAGACGACACGCATTTTTCTTCGTTAAGTAAAATATATGCCGTCTCCTTAATTTTACGTTTAGTTGACATTGATTCTTTAGACAAGATCTTTGTGTTATTCCAGTGTACTTTATGAATATCTATTTGAACGAGGCGACTAAACAAGAGGATACAGTCAGCAATGCCAATTCTATAAGCGGAGGAGCCAAGAGATGGAACTTCAAATTACCCAAATTTGAGTTGAAGAGATTCGACGGCGATGTGAAGAATTGGATCGGTTTTTGGGGCCAATTTAAGAAAATTCACGAAGATCCCGCAATTGACAACGAAGAAAAATTCCAATATTTGATTCAAGCTACTAAACAGGGTTCCACGGCGAGGGAGTTGATTGAGAGTTTTCCGCCTTCAAGAGACAATTACGAAAAGGCAGTTAAAAACCAGGTTTGCTAGGGACGAATTCTTGATTGAGGTACACGTCAGGGAGCTCCTGAATCTCGTATTGAAGCAGTCGATGACAAATAAAACAGGGATGTCTCTATCCAACTTATTCGATAAGCTTGAAACACAATTAAGAGCCCTTGAAACATTAGGTGTCACAAGTGACAAGTATGCCGCAATGTTATATCCTATAGCAGAATCAGCTTTACCCGAAGATGTTCTTAAGGTGTGGGAGAGACATCGAAGCTCTATTACAAGAAACAATACCGGAGAAAATAGTCGAAGTTCAATTGCAATCAACGCTCCAAATGAAAACGATAATAAGAACCCCACTAATCATTTGAATCTTTTATTAGATTTTCTGAAAGCTGAAGTTGAGAGTGAAGAACGGATCAAATTAGCGCGAACTAGTTTTTCACAAGTAAAGGAAACCGGAACAGCTCAGAACAATCAAAAGGTAAAATCGCACCACCCCAAAATACCTGAATTGAATACCGCAGCCACTATTTTCACATCAGAGAAAAAAAGAGGTAAGAAAGTTATGAATTGTATCTTCTGTGACCGCTCTCATTCTAGTTGAGACTGTTTGAGTGCAAATAAACTAACATTTGATGAAAAAAAGGATATGGTCATAAAGAAAAACTGTTGCTTCGGATGCCTCAGACCAAATCATAGCGTGAAAAATTGTAGATTATTCATTAAATGTTTGTTATGCGAGAGAAAACATTTTCCTATATTGTGCCCAGATTTACCTTCAAATAAATCATCTGTGAATGACAAGGTAAACGAATCACAAAAGGAACAATCTGGCGATATGGAAAATGTCCTTACTAGCCTCAATAGTTGTACTGAAACCTTATTGCAAACTATTATCATTCGACTAGTAAAAAATGGAAAATCAATGCTGGTAAGAGCACTGTTAGATTCGGCTTCCCAAAGGTCTTATATTTTATCAACTTATGCGAAACAAATAAATTTTGAAAAAGTTGGAGAAGAAACAATCGTACAGGGTGTTTTCAGGGGTTCAGAAACAGAAGAGCATGTTCACAGTGCATTTGAGGTCTTTATAGAGAGTTTAGATAAATCATTCCAATTTAAATTCGATGCTTTAGATCAACCAAGAATTTGTAACTATATACCGAGACTTCAAAATAAAAAGTACATAGATGATTTGAAAATTAAAAACGTAACAATTTCAGATTCAGACTCCAAATTAAATAAAATTGTAATTCTTTTGGGAGCTGATGTTATAGGCCAATTGTTTACTGGCGTAATTGAGAAGGTAGACGAAGAATTGTTTGCCATAGAAACTCGTCTTGGGTGGCTCTTAATGGGGAAGCAACAGAAAATAAACAACTCTTTTTCAATTTTATCTTTATCTAGTTTTCAAATACCAGATTTATGGAGTTTAGAAGTTTTGGGTATAAGGGATTCTTCAGAACAGAAAACAAAGGAACATTTACAAATTGAGACCATACAGCATTTCAATGAAACGATAATTTTAACAGACGAAAATAGGTATCAGGTTTGCCTTCCCTGGGTAGAAGGTCACCCAAAACTCGTGAACAATTTTGATAAAGCAGAAATGAGATTATTCAATGTAACAAGAAAGCTTAAGGATTCCAATAGATATTCAGAATATCAACAAGTTTTTCGAGAGTGGGAAAAATTGGATATTATAGAACGGGTTCCAGAAAATAAAAAGGATAATTATGAGTATTAGTTACCTCATCACGCAGTAATAAAAGATACAAGCGCGACCACCAAAATCAGACCAGTTTTTGACGCATCTGCGAAAGATAAAAAGGGCCATTCTTTGAATGAGTGTCTTGAAAAGGGGCCAAATTTGATTGAATTCATACCAACAGTTTTATTACAGTTCAGACTAGGGGCGATTGGTGTAATCGCAGATATAAAAAAGGCTCCTACAGATTAGCTTAAAAAAAGAAGATACAGATTTTCTGAGATTTCTCTGGTGGGAAGATGAGGAAAATTACAAGAAAATTATATATATGCATCGTAGAGTAGTTTTTGGAGTTTCTTCAAGTCAATTTCTCTTAGCAGCAACAATTAATTATCATTTGGAACGAGTACCAGACTATTTGAAAGAAACAGCAAGTAAACTCAAAAATTCATTCTACGTAGACAATTGTGTCACGAGCCTAGAAAGTATGTCTGATTTGTTGAAGTTCAAGGAAGAATCTAATAGGATCATGTCCAGTGCACAGTTTGAACTCAGGGGTTGGATTCATTCGTTTGGAAAGTCAAATGTTGATGTCACTTGCGAAGAAAATGTGTGCTCAGTATTGGGTTTATCTTGGAATTTCAAGAATGATACAATTTTCTGTGATATAAACTCCCTTACTAAAGTAAATAATATTCCTAGAACGAAGAGAGGTTTATTGTCAATTTCCCAAAGAATATTTGATCCCATTGGATTTACTTGCCCAGTAACTTTGATTCCAAAATTAATTTTACAAAAAACTTGGAGATTGAAATTCGGCTGGGATAAAGAATTACCTGAAAATATCGTCAAAGATTTTGAGAATTGGTTGAAGCAAATTCCATGGTTAAGTTTTTGCGTAATACCCAGACATACATGTGATTATCCCTTGAATGATACGGTGAATACTTTACATGTATTCTGCGATTCAAGTAAAACAGCTTATGCCACTTGTATTTTTCTACGTTCGGAGAAGAACAGAGTCGTATCACTTTAGTTGATTCAAGCAAAAACAAGAATCGCTCCAATAAAACCAAGCTCTATACCAAGATTAGAATTATTAGCGGCAGTAATAGGTGTCAGACTTTGTCAGTCAGTAAAAAAGGTTGAAATATTTTCTTCCATGAAAACATATTATTGGTCAGATTTAATGGTAGTACTTTCATGGACCAAAACTAAAGGAGATTGGACCACTTTTGTCGGTAATCGAGTCAGGGAAATATGTTCCATTAGTGATCCTATTGATTGGTTTCATGTACCTGGAAATATGAATATTGCGGATTTGCTATCTAAGGGATGTAGTGCTAAAACTCTTTCAAAAAATAAATGGTGGAGTGGTCCAGAATGGTTGAGAAAAAATACAGAATTTTGGCCACAATCTGAAATTTCTTGTTCTGAGGAAGAATTATTGTCTGAAAAGAGAAAATCTATTATTTCATCGGTTGTACATGAAACAGCAGGATTCACCAAATATTTAAAGTACTTTTCCAAATATTCGAAGATTGTGAGGATGGTTACATGGATATTCAGATTTTGTTTCAATGCGAAGAATAAAAAGGAAAGAAAATCGGGTGAACTGACGTGAAGAAGTTGAAAGGAGTGAAATTTTTCTTTTAAGAATGATTCAACATGAAAGTCTTGGAAATATAGATGCAGATGTTGTGCAGAATTTACAAGTGCTGAAAGATGAAAATGGTATGCTGAGGGTAAAAACTAAATTGCTTTTGAGTGAAGATACTGAAGATTTCAAATGCCCAATTGTATTATCCAATCATCACTATATAGTTCACAAACTGATTTTTGAGCAACATTGTTTATCATGTCATGCTGGTCTCAAAACACTTCTCGCTATTTTGAGGAAAAAATTTTGGATTTTGAGAGCCAGAAGAACTGTGAAACAAGTCATTTCGAAATGCGTCGTTTGTAAAAGATTTAACCAAAAAAACAGTTGAAACGCCTTTTGTACCATTACCAAAAAATCGAATAAAAAATGCTGCCAGGTTTGAGGTTACTGGTATGGATTATGCAGGTCCACTTTTCTTGAGAGGTGGCGAGAAGGCATGGATATTATTATTCACCTGTGCTGTTTATAGAGCGGTACATTTTGAACTTGTGACATCACTCTCCACAGAGGCCTTTATTCGTGCTCTTAGAAGGTTCATTGCCAGACGAGGCAGAGTCTCCACTATTTATTCTTATAACGGGACAAGTTTTGTGGGTGCTAATAATTTATTGAAGAGAATCGATTGGGAAGAGATTATGAAATTCTCTTCAGTGAAAAGAATTCGATGGATTTTCAACGTTCCCACAGCGACATGGTGGGGAGGATGGTGGGAGCGATTGGTAAGAATTACGAAAGAGCTCCTGAGGAGGAATTTGGGAAAAGCTAGCGTCACGTATGAAGAATTGATGACGATATTGTGTGATTGTGAAATAATAATCAATTCCAGGCCTTTGACGTATATCTCAAATAATGATGAATTGATCCCTCTCAGTCCTTTGCAGTTTCTGCAGAGTATACCAAGTAATGAAGTCCCAGACCTTGATACTATAGAATTTTGCTGACACTTGTCAAGTTTGAATAGAAGTTGTATTTTTGCCCAATAAAGTCATTTTCTTAACTGATTTCTCCTATTCTCAACATTATTTAATTGGGAAAACCTCTACAAGAAACTGGCACACTCTGAAAATAGTATAACTTTCCTATGTCGTTGTAGAAATAGCTGTATTATTCCAAAAGGGTTTAGACTCAAAGCACCTTATGTAAGTGCTCGTTCTAGTAATATCATGAAAAGAGCGAGTGAAGCTCTAGTCAGAGACAGAATACAATTTCACAGACATAACAAAGCTATATTATTTTCTGACATCAACAAACTGGAACAGGTGATGCAAAGATATGTACGGGAAGACGATTTCAACCGTATGTACAACTCTATTAATTATACCTACATCAAAACACACACAGAGCAGAAACGTACACATTTAAAAAAGTTCCAACACCTCATACAAGAAAAACACACAACTGAACTGATTACACTAAAGAACAGTAACACTTTTTTAAATAAAACAGTAGTTAATCTGTCTTCTAAAGAACTAAACGCCACTGACAAATTAGTTCTTGGCAAAAAACTCAACTAAGCAGTGGCGCCAAAACGAATTAATAAACTTGATTTAGTTACAGCCATAGAAGAGACTTGTCAAAAACTTCCAGAAGATATTAGACAGGAATACAGGATTAGAAACAAAATCATACTCGAACGACCTTACACAATCAGACAAAACATATCCAAACAAGAAAAACAGTCACTACACACACTAAAAACCGATAACACAATTAAAATTCTACCTGCAGACAAAGGCAATGCCATAGTAGTACTTGACACAACCACATACAACGAAAAACTTTTAAAACTAATTGGGGAAGGACAATACACTAAACTAAATAAAGATCCAACAAATATACAAAACACTTTACAAACACAGAGAACAATTTACGGATTTTGTAAGACGTACACTAACACCACACTTCAGTAAACCACCACATTTTTATGGATTACCAAAGATACATAAACCAAATGTACCACTTAGGCCAATAGTTAGTTCTATAGGTTCTCCTTGTCACAGTTTAGCTAAATATTTACTTAAAATACTGTCTCCTATATCAGGAAACACAGACACATATATAAATAACAAGCCACATTTCCTTGAAAAATTGAAAGAAGCAAACATAAACACACAACACTTAATGGTTAGTTTTGATGTAGTTAGTCTCTTCACTAATGTTCCAGTAGACAAAACACTCAACATCGTTAAACGTAGGCTACAAAACGATAACACATTACATACACGAACAACATTAAATATTGATACCATTATGGAACTTTTAACACTATGCATTAAAACGACATACTTTCAACTAAACAATGAATTTTACCAACAAGATTTCGGGATGGCAATTGGTTCTCCTCTATCTCCTATTGTTAGTAACATTTTTATGGAAGACTTTGAACAACAACATGTCTACACATACACTAACAAACCAGTAGTTTGGTGGAGATATGTCGATGATGTTTTTGCAATTTGGCCTCATGCTATGGTTGAGGTGGACAAATTCCTTGAACATATTAACAGTAAAGAAACCTCCATCAAATTTACATTAGAAACAGAGCAAAACAATCAGTTACATTTTCTTGATACACTAATCACACGCACAATAAATACTTTTGAAACATCAGTATACCGTAAAAAAACCAACACTAATAGGTACTTACATTTTAACTCCAACCATCACAAAAACATAAAGACAGGTGTTGTAAAAAGTCTTTACGACAGAGCCAAAGTTGTTTGCTCTAATGATGAAAGTTTCAAAAAAGAGAAAGAATTTATTGTTAATGTTTTACAAGATAATGGCTATCCAGCGACTCTTGTTCGGAACATTTTCAATACACGAAACAATGCCACACGCGTACAAAGAAATGACACTCAAACATATAATACTTTAACTATACCTTATATTCCAGGCATATCTGACAAAATTAGACGAATTGGGAATAGATTCAATGTTAGGATGGTATTCAAAACGATGAATACCTTACGGTCAGTTCTTACAAAAACTAAACCGTTCAACGAAGAACAACATTCAAAGAATTGTAAATATAGTATCCCCTGTGAATGCGGGAAATACTATATCGGTGAAACATCCAGACCTTTAGCAGTTAGAGTTAAAGAACATAAAAATATGATGAAAACCTATCAATTCAATAAGTCTAAGCTGGCAGAACATGCTTGGGATAATAATCATAAAGTACACTGGAATAACACAAAGATCTTGTCTAAAGAATCAATGTCAACTAAACGTAAAATTAAGGAGACGGCATATATTTTACTTAACGAAGAAAAATGCGTGTCGTCTTTCTCAATATTTTTAGACACTAGTTGGCTATCGATTCTTAAAGATCAGATCAAGTAGGTTTAGACAATCAACAAACGTCAATGTCAAGCAATTCATTGGAGGTTGGTGGTTTTCAATCTCCGTGAAAAAGCTTTCTTGTTCCTTTTTAATTGTTATTCGTTGACAACGAAGGCAGATTGTCCCTCGAAACGTTCGTTATTTAATACGTTATTTAATAATTCTAAAGAATCAATGTCAACTAAACGTAAAATTAAGGAGACGGCATCTATATATTTAAAACGTGAAGCGTTTTCTTTCGACATCTATTTTGAGACTTCCACCGGGCCGATTTCGATAATTCTTTTTTTAAATGAAAGCTGTCACCGTGTAGATGTGCACAAAAGTCCTAAATTGAAAATAAATTGTTAATATTTAGAGACAAATCACCATATTGTAGCCCTCAAGTGGTTGCTACCGGCCATGCAGTAACAGTAAACCAAGTATATTCTCGAAGTCAGCCTGCGGCCTTCTGCTAATTTTTTACAATGGACTACTGTAACTACTAAATGTTTATTTGAAATCAACGGTCTCCTGATTCGTGAGACAAACGTCAAAATACATGTAAAATGACAGTTAAAGAAAATCGGTATTGCTCACATGCTGTAAGGTGTTTTTTCTGATTATTATAATTATGTGAATGTGCTTATTAACACACTGGTTCATTGCTTTCCCTGTTGGTACAAGCATACGCATATTGTTAAAACGTCTTTCGACGTTATCCGACACCTGTTTTTCATACTCTTCCATCGTCACAGTTTTCTTCGTTTAAGTTGTATTCAGTCATCGCTTTTGTAATCTATTATTTCAAAATTCTATTCGGCCTTCTCTTAGCTCTTCTTTGTGGTATCCTTCCTATTTTCGCTGTGAGCCTAGCACGTGCGATGACAATTAATAAACCACAAAGACAAACTCTGGATAAAGTAGGAATATATAATATTCGTCACAACCAGTATTTAGCTATATGGTCAAGTGCATGTAGCAATGTCACGTGCGAGTAGTTTTGAAAACCTAAAAATTCAAATTTTACCTGATGGATAGTGCCATACGTTAAACATTGTCTACAAAGAAGTTTTGTTAGTTGCAAAATATTTTTCAGCGGGTTCCATTAGTTTTTTTTTATTTACTGTGGTTTTATCCTCAGACAAAGAATACAGTTTTATCAGCTCGACGATGATATATGGCAGTGGCAGTAATTTTTAAAAATGTATATCAGTACAATAAGGACATATTGTCTTGAATTTACATAAGGGTTCACCTGAGGGGATATTCCAAGGCCGAATAGTTTTCCAAACTTCTCTTGAAACTCGGCAACGAAAACCTATGTCAAGCCGTGGCAGATATCTCCAGCCTCACTAACATAATATATTTTGACATCAAGAACGTAACAGCAAAACCTGCGTCCTGGCTTCGAAGAAGGGCGAGTATCACTCTGAAGAATGATAAGGCACTAAAAATCAACAAAACACACCTCGGAACCTTTTATTCGGAAGAAAAGATCTATCAATCGATTAACAGTGTGGTGGATGCAGATGACACAGTGCACTACCACATTGAGTTTCTCCACACTCTCTACCCTTCCGGACTTCTTCCAAATCGCCTGCCTTTGAAAGTTAGGGTACTACTGAGAAACGCATCGTAACGTCACTGAGGTCAAAATTTTAATATGTTTTGGAGAAGGGGAGACAGTCTTCATTCCTTGAACAGCCTTTATTCTTTCAGACTATTCTTTTCAATTTACTGTTACTGTTTAGGGGTCAGTTCTCCAAACAACTTAGTGGTGTTCAAACCAAAAAGAAAAACATCCAATATCATCTCCAAAGAAGTGCTTTTACCCTCTATTCGACGGGATTGACGTCTACTTTACAGATCGTTACATAATAGAATCTGGGGAGAGTAAGAAGTTGTAATTCACCATATTAGTTCTTTTTACAAGTAGGGTCAAACCATTTTCAGGGCTTTTCGAAATTCATTCCTCCAAATAAGCTAAATGTTGTAGACCTGTTTTTGTGTAGATCTACAACGAGGAAACTACTACAGGTGGGAAACTGAAATTCGGCATATTAGTTCGTTTTACAAATCAGCTCAAGTAAATGTCAAAGTTTTGCAGAATTCATCCCCGAAAAAGGTTAAATGGGACAAATGTTTTTCTAAATATCGCTCCAAGGAAACTACTACAAGTATAGGAAGTTAAAATTGAGCATATTAGAAAAATTTTCAAATCAGGTCTAATCAGTTTTAGGGTTTTGGAGAATTCTTTCCCGAAAGCGGTTAAATGAAACAAATCTGTTTGTCAAAATATCGCCACGGGAAAACTACTACAGGCAGTAACTTGAAATTCGGCATTTTAGATCGTTTTACTAATCGGAAATAATTTTTCAAGTTTTTCATACCCTCGAACTGGTTAAATAGACCAGAAGTGTTCTTCTAAAAATAGCCACAAAGTAATTATTACAGGCAGAAAATTGAAATTCGACATATTAAATTGTTTTACAAATTAGGTCAAATCAATTTCAGGCTTTTCGAAATTAACTCCAGAAAGGATTAAATGGGGAAGATGTGTTTTTCTAAAGATCGCCATAATACGGTAACTACTGCAAGTAGAAAGTTGATTCGGCACAGTAGTTCGTTTTACACATGGAGTCGAGCCATTTTCAGGGTTTTTCGAAATGTTTCCTCTCAAAGGGATTAAATGAGGTAGATGTGTTTTTTAAAGATCGTCGCAAGATAGATACATGTAGGAAGTCGAAATTTGGCATATTAGTTTGTTTTACAAATCATGTCAAACTATTTTCAGGGTTTTTCAGAATGCATCTCCTCAAAAGAGTTCAGGGCCGGTTGCAGAAAGCAATGTTAAGTCTGGTGTTAGCTAACGTCGCGTCAAAGTGAACAAAAACGAATCAAATCTCAAACGTTTATGGTAACTAATACATTAGTAAACAAAATTTGATGCAATTTTGTTCACTTTAACGCGACATTGGCTAACACCAGACTTGACATTGCTTTCTGCAACCGGCCCTAAATGAGATAGATCTGCTTTTTAAAGATTACCTTAACGAGCTAACTACTACATATAGGAAGTTGAAATTTTGCATATTAGATCGTCTTACAAATGGACCAAATCATTTCCAGGGATTTTTGGAATTTACCCCCAAAGGGTGCTACGGTGTAAATGATCTTTTAACGGTTGATACTGTGTGAACAAACCTTTAGTGCTGATATTTAGTTCGCGCCCATCGAAATTTGTTAAATTGGCGATTTTTTTTGTGGTGCTCGGATTTTGTTAACTCGTGGCACTTCGGCCTTCGTCTCATTTTGCAGCGAAGCTAGCACCTTGCACGGTTATTCTATAATCCGATGGGGAGTTAGTCTGCTTTTAATTCATTGTGTGCCCCATGCCGTTTGGCGGAGTTTTGGTGTACAAGCGAATATTTGGACATTTAAGTCCGCGCCGATTGGCGGACTTAGTTGCAAACAAGCTTCTGAAAAAAGATTCCTGCACATGGCCCATATTCTTGGGGCGAGTTAATTTGGAGTTTTGTCCGCTCTGGCGTGAAGCGCAACAAAATTATATATCTCTTGCCTGAATATGAAAAGCAATATTTGAGTGTAGATACATATGTATCACATAATGACAGCATTTTATAATTTTCTATGGAATTAATAGATTGGTTAAATTTCAATAGAATATATCCACATTGCTTAACACTAAAAATAGGATCAATTCCTTTGAAAAGTTTAAACGTGTCTACGGGTTTAATAGATGAGATAAGATTAATGGTACGCAATTTATTTATAACTGCTTAGATTTCGTATTAAATGCACAAGCCACAAGCCTGGCAGAAGAGTATTATTACTGTGTATAGATCAACACATTCTAATATTGCACTACCTTTTTGCCTTCGAAAAAGGAATTGTTCTGTACGCCTATCATTTTAGATAAAAATTAATAAATCACAAGAACAAACTATGGATAAAGTGAGAATATATCGTATTTGACACAACCAGTATTTAGCCATGATCAAGTATATGTAGTAATATCACGTGTGAGTGGTTTTAAAAACTAAAAAATTTAAATTTTATCTAATGGAACCTGCCACACGTTACAAAAAAGTTTTCTAACTTGCAAAATATTTTGCAACGGGTCCACTAGTATATTTTACTTAACGCAGAAAAATGCGTGTCGTCTTTCTCAATATTTTTAGACACTAGTTGGCTATCCATTCTTAAAGATCAAATCAAGTAGGTTTAGACAATCAACAAACGTCAATGTCAAGCAATTCATTGGAGGTTGGTGGCTTTCAATCTCCGTGAAAAAAGCTAAGTTTTCTTGTTCCTTTTTAATTATTCGTTGACAACGAGGGCAGATTGTCCCTCGAAACGTTCGTTATTTCATACGTTATTTAATAATTTTAATTTGCAGAGTGGCGAAATACCCAAAAAAGAATATGAATTATAGATTCACGCCACAAAGAAGTTTCAGAGATTATCGGTACATTCCCGCCTTAAACATTTCAGTAATTTATTCAAAAAATTGCCGATGGAACATCATTAAGTAGCCGTAATTTTATTGAAAGAGTATAGAAATACAAGAGAAAAAACCGATGTTGTTTATAGACCTACTTTTTCTTAAATTTACTTAGGTTTACAACTTTGTAATTTCAGATTCAATTTCAAGCTTACCGATTTGCCAGTAATGAATATCGTTTGTTTCCCCTTCGTTATATGGACAATTTTTGCAAGGTTCTTGCTAGAAATGATTATGGTCTAGGAGCCATGTACAACTGCGGACATTTTGCTGAATGCCCCATGGTCAAGGTGACTTGCTATTTGTATGAAATGGTATTCCGATAACGACGGAAACTGGATATTAAGTTATTTAAACTTTATATACTCTACCGAACCTTAGCGAATGGAAACCGTGCCTAAAAACTAATGACCAATTATTGAGCTGAGGAAGCCAATTCCACAGCATAATAAAAAAAAATTTTACTATTTCGAAACATTTTTTAAAAAGATAATCAATTTCAATCACTCAACCTTTATGATTACTTGCGTAATTACGTAAATATACTTCGTGACAACGCAAAACGCAAACGAAACTAGTTTTATAAGAATAATTAATACTTTTTTTTCAGGGTCAATATTTCATCTGCAATTTGGCACCAGATGCTACTAAGTTCCCGCCACACATACCAGATGGCAGCTATAAAATAGAAATTTTATTTCTTTATCGGTCAGTAGAAATAGCAGTACTGCATCTCTATGGTGTTGTGCATCGTCCTATTGTTTATCCCTAAATAATTGTTATTTAAACTAATGAAAAAAGTCAACAAGGTGTTTCTCAGATAAGTTCTTACATATATTGCAGGCCAATCCAATTTGATTATTTTTAATCATGTGAGTCAGTTTGACAAATCAGATTACACTTCTAGTGAAAACGGCTCTATGCGATTTTCAATCACCATGGAAACTATCTAATTGAAATTTAGTAGTATCCTATGACAAGTTGGTGGCACTGTAAATCTAAGTCAAACTCAAGGTTAGCAAGTTAGGTTTTGCCTCAGTCTGTGTCAAAACTGACGCAAAACCTAACCTGATAACCTCAAATTTGTCAGAAAAATGGCTTTCCGCTTCGGTAAAAATTATTAATTTATTTAAGAACTTACCTTCCCGAATTCACCGCGGCCAGTGATAAATCCTTATAATTTTGACAAATAATGTCCCTCAAGTGCGTTACCTTTAAGAAATAACCCGAGGAGAAGCCTCGCAACGCATTTTCGGGTTATTATTATTTGTCAAAGTTATTGCGGGTGATTATCACTGCCATTGGTAAATTATAGCTGACAATTTGCTGTTTGTGTGTACAAATAAATTAGTGTTTATTTAATCATAACCTCTTATGATTCAAGTAAACAACAGACATACAAGTTTGTTATACCGTTTTAATGACAACCAGGGTACATTTTGAACCCACTGAAAGAATTAGCTAATTAAATGCAATACTTACTAGTAACCTACCTAAAAAGGCATCACTTAAAAGCTTTTACAAAAAAAAAGAAAAATCAATTCTCAACATTTAGCAACATAATATTGCAACTGTGCAAATTCGCAAAAAAAATGTTGACACAAGTTCTTCTCTGCAATGAAATCTCTAATTAGTTGAATTGCACTTTGTGAAAGTTGTTTTTGCCAGGTTTTCTCACTAGTTCTGTTAGTGTTCGTACATCTAATCTTGCAATCTAATTTTTTTTCAATTCTGAGGGTGAAGTAACATTACCTTCATCTAATTCAACTGTTTTGCTCGCTGTATTGCTTATCTTTCAATTCAACATTGTCTTGTTCCCCTTTCAAATGTGAATCTGGCAGACAGTCGTCGTCATCTCCTAAGATAGGTATTTTCAAAGTAGAATATACGTACCCCTGCGGGTACGCCATCCAGGTGTAGGGGGTGCGTAGCCTGATTCACTTAATGTGTAGTGCGAAAACATTTTGAATAATACACGGAATCTACATTTCTGAATCTGATATTGTAATGCAACCGGCAAGCACATAATACATTATTAATTTTAATTTTTTAAATCCAGCTAATTCAGAATTATTTGCAAGAACAATCGTATTAATGGTTGCTGGTAGTTGAGATAGTAACAAGGTTACTGTGAGTGATTTAATATTATAAAAATAATATTGAGTTGAAATTTATTAAAAATCTCGATATGGGTTCAATTCCTTTCAATTGTGAACAAATAAATAATAATTCCAATATTATGTAAACAATGGTAAGAATGGCTTTCCCTGTGATATAATTTGATATAATAATATCAGATTATTATAATTTGCAAATATAAGTCAATGTTAAAAATAACCTTGAATGAGATTGAGGACGCAATAAATTTATCAGTCATAAAAGGTAGCGTCAGTGTGTGAGTGATTGTGTTTTGTGCCAATGGATTGGTTTTCTATTATTAAGAATGAAAATATTAAGTTCTACAACGAGCTTTTAAATCTGGGACAACCAAATGAATTTCCAACAAGGAGGAGGGGGTGTGAAAATCAGATATCTCTGAAAAAGGCACCAAAGATCAGCGAATATTTGATTGAACTTTCAATGTGGGTGTTTTTACGCAAGTTTTTTGTGGACTGTATTTATCTTCTTTTTAGTTGCAAACTCATGACTTGGAGTAGAATGTTATTTATTTTTAAATCTGTCCCCTGGACTACACTGACACACACGTATATGATATTTTATAGTCATTAATTGTGCCTACTAGCTTTGGCTTAGTAATTAATTGTGCCTACTAGCTTTGGCTGTAACATTCCGGCCCCCTTGAAAGGGTTACATCTGTAAACTTTCAACAATTAAATATTACAACAATATAGTCTACAACTAATGAATAGAAATAAATAGTATTTTAAGAATTAACTTCAACTTGAATGTCGTTGTCGGGAATTGGTAATATACATAATTTAGAAACAGGCCGTTTCACTATGTAATTGTTTATTAGCACTGACACCACTCTTATTATATTGTCATCGCCTGGATGTAGTGCAGTAACACGCCCAAGGTTCCACTTTAGAGGAGGGGAGTTTTCTTCCTTAACAAGGACGATTGAACCAACTTTGATTAGATTCGGGTAGTTCACCTTCCATTTGGTGCGTATTTGAAGTTCGCTAAGGTACTCGCTGCTCCATCGATTCCAAAAGTGCTGGATCATTTTTTGTAACTTTTCGTATCGTTTAAGTCTATTTTCAGGTATTGCAATAAGACTTCTTTCTGGGATGGCAGTTAGTGGTTTACCCACGAGAAAATGTGCCGGAGTGAGAGGATTTAATTGATCGGTATTAGAACTTAACGGACACAAGGGTCGTGAATTCAATATCGCCTCGATTTGAACTAACACCGTTGTAAAATCCTCAAAATTTAAATGAGAATCGCCAATAACTCGCTTGAGATGAAACTTTAGACTTTTAATTCCAGCATCCCAGATGCCCCCGTGATTCGGTGCTCTACTGGGTATAAAATGAAAATTGATGCCCTCTTTAGCTAAATATTGTGAAATTGTATCAGTTTGAGATTCTAAAAAGGTTTTGCATTTTTGTAATTCTGCATTGGCACCAACAAAATTGGTACCGTTATCGCAATAAATATTAAGCGGCTTTCCTCTACGACCAACAAATCGTTTAAGAGTAGCAATAAAACTATCTGAGGTTAAATCGGATACAGCTTCAAGGTGGAGTGCTTTGGTGGCTAGACATATAAATAAACAAACATAACCCTTGATTATTTTAGCCCCTCTTGCACATCTAGTATTTCGATCTCGTAAAAGAAAAGGCCCAGCAAAATCACAACCGGTATTGTAGAAAGGTACGTATTGATTTACTCTGCAGTCGGGTAAATTTCCCATTAAATAGGGATCTGCATTTGGAGGATTTGCACGAAAACAGTCTGTGCATTTTCGAACTATATCTCTTGATAAATTTCTGCCTGAAATAGGCCAAAACCGTTGACGGATTGAAGCTAATAACATAGTAGGCCCGCAATGCAATAGCTGTTTATAGAAGTTTCTTATTATTAATTTAGTCAAAATGTGTTTGGGAGGAAGAATAATTGGAAATTTTTTATCATATTCACTTTTGGCATTTTGGAGTCGACCTCCTACACGCATCAGTTCTTTATCATCTAAGAACGGATTTAAACTTAATAATGAGCTTTTTCTATTTATCGGTAACTTTCTTTTTAAACTTTCACGCTCTTTGTAAAATGATTCTTCTTGACAAAGTCTAACCAACATTTCTAACGCACATTCTAATTCGTCTAATTTTAAAATACCTTTGTGACGAACTTTCGAATTAGTTTTACATTTAGAAATAAATCGTAACATATACGCTACTACTCTTTGAAGTTTAATAAATGAAGAACACCTTTTAAAAATGTCAAAATTGTTAACTGAAGCTATATTAACAATAATTCGTTTTTCCAATATCTCGCTTTGTGCAAAATTATTTATGTTTAATCGCTTTGATGAACTTAATTGGAAATTTAAATTTGGATTGCTGAGCCACTCCGGCCCTGTCCACCATAGTTGCGAATTTTGAATTTCAGAGACAGATACACCTCGAGATGCTAAATCAGCAGGGTTTTCTTTTGATGCTACGTGATACCACTGCTTTATATCTGTCAAAGTCTGAATTTCGCTTACTCGATTGGCCACAAAGGTTTTCCACTTATTAGGAGCAGCCTTTAACCAATACAAAGTAATTTCAGAGTCAGACCAACAATAAAATCGATCAAAATTCAAGTCCATCGAATCCACCACCTTTTTTGTAAGTTGCGATACTAAAAGAGCACTACATAGTTCAAGTCTAGGTATGGTTAATTGTTTTATTGGTGCAATTCGCGATTTTGCACATAATAAATTAGTAGAGATCTTTCCGAATTTATCTTTACACCGCAAATATATGCAACCCGCAAATCCTTTTTCACTTGCATCACAAAATGCATGCAGTTCGACATAAGTACACTCAGAAATTACAACTTGTCTGGGTATTTTTAAATTATTTAACCCTGGTAATTGATCTCGAAAATTAATCCAGACCGTAAATAAATTTTGGGGAATACTCGCGTCCCAACTTAACTTAGCTTGCCAAAGTTTTTGTATCAGTAATTTTGCAATAATCACAATTGGACTAAGTAAACCTAGAGGATCGAAAATTTGAGAAATGGATGATAATATAGTTCGCTTAGTTATTACTTTAGGATTAGCATTAAGCTTAACTGAATACTGAATAAAATCTGCAGCTGGATTCCAAACGATTCCTAAGGTTTTATTTGTCTTATTTTCCCCTAATGTTAAAATATTACAATCGAGGTTATCATGGACTTGAAAATTTTCGCTTAAATAGTTTTTATTTGATAACCATTTACGCAGCTGAAATCCGCCACTTGATAAGATATTCGTAACTTCTTTTTGTAATTTAAGTAATTCCTTTTCAGAATTAGAGCCGCTCAAGAAATCGTCTACAAAAAAATCGTGTTTTATGGCTTTACTTGCTAGGGGATATTTTATTTCATTTTCTATTCCAAGCTGGTACAGACACCGTATCGCTAGAAATGGGGCTGAGGCCGTACCATAAGTAACCGTATTTAATTCAAAACATTGTAATTCTTCTGATTGCTTTTCGCGCCAAAGTATACGTTGCAGTGACCTTTCTGACTCGTCTATTAAAACATTTCTATACATTTTTGATATATCAGCCGTCATTACAAATTTATATTTACGAAAACGTAAAATGATTGAAAATAAATCGTTTTGAATCGTTGGTCCAACATATTGAACTTCATTAAAGCTTAATCCTGTATCAGTTTTCATGCTAGCATCAAAAACAACGCGTACCTTTGTTGTACAGCTCGATTCGCGAATAACCGCGTGATGAGGAAGATAATAGCAAATTTTTCCAGTGTTGTTTGTTTCTACGATTTTAGACATATGGCCTAATGTCTCATATTCTCGCATAAAAGAAACATATTCTCGATATAGTTCTGGATTTTTTAACAGTTTTCTTTCTTGTGAATAAAATCGCTTTAATGCTTGTTGTCTAGAATCTCCTAATTTTTTATATTCTTGCTTTAAAGGGATTTTAACTATAAATTGACCGTTGTCACTACGCCTATGACTATCTACAAAATGTTCTTCGCATATTTTTTCAGATTTGGATAAAATACATTTTGCTTGTACTTCTTCGACTTTCCAAAATCTATCGAATTGTGTATCGAGTGGAGTTCTATCAACTACATGACAGCTGAACGATTGATTGGTTTTTACTGGAAAGCCAACATTTCCTGCTAACACCCAACCCAGACGTGTTTTTTGCATTGTTATATTGGTACCTTCAAGCTTTATTTGACCTATGCATAGGAGCTCCCAAAAATGAGTAGAACCTATCAATAAATCTATTGTGCTTGATTTGCTAAAGTTTGGATCCGCCAATTGTATATTTTTTGGAATATTGAGACACTTGTTATTAAACGAAATAATTGGTAAATCGTCTGTAATCATATTCAAAACTAGGCAAGACATTGAGGTGGTATAAGATTTATTACGAGAAATAATTGTTACGTCTGCTATGGATTTTACATTAATTAACGATTGACCGACTCCTATTATCGAGTAATTAACATTCCTTGATCTTAAATTTAAAATATTTGCCATATTTTCGGTTATAAAATTGCTTTGAGAACCACAATCTAGTAACGCACGGCACTGGTGTAAATCTCCGCATGAATCCTCTACGTACACCACTGCTGTAGATAGTAATACTTGTGACTTAGTCATACAGTTGTTTTCTGAAACAACATGCATCGCGGTTGAGGTACTTGGCATATTCACAGTTTGATTGTTCACGTTTGATTCTGTAATATTGCATTTATCGCTCTTTTTCGCATTGTCATTTTCTACGCGCTTATAGTTATTTTCTAAATGTAGCAACGAATTATGTTGTCTACCGCATTTTTTACAACCTGACGAAGTACAATCGCGAAGATGATGTGATGGTCTTAGACAGTTGTAACATAGTCGCAATTTATTTATTTGATTAATTCTGTCATTTGTCGACAGCTTCAAAAGTTTTTCGCATTTGTAAATTGTGTGCGCGCCCTTACAAAAGTAGCAAGTAACCGTCTTATTGTTCTCTTTCAAATTTGTAGAATAAGCATGAGCTTGAATTCTATGTTGAAATCGCGTATCTCTTTTATTAATTTGATCAACATCCATCTTTTCGAGTAAATAGCATCGTATTTTAAGAAATGTATTCATTTCGTCTATAGTAGGAATTTCTTGTTTTTTGTCCCACAATTCCCACTCGCGCCGAGTCGTAGGATCTAATTTTGTTGTTATTAAATATATTAACAGAGTGTCCCAAGCAGAAACGGGTTGTTTTAATGTTTTTAGTGAACGCAAATGTTTTGTAAAAGTATCGGACAAATTACGTAAATCGGAATAAGATTCTTTGGTTAAACAAGGATATTCAAAAATAGCTCGAACGTGACTGTAAATAATTAAAGATTTTTTCTCAAATCGCTCCTTAAGCATTTCCCATGCATTATCATAGTTTTCGGAAGACACCTGTATAGACTCAATGATTTGCAAGGCATCCTTTTCTAAAAACGATCGTAAATAGTAGAATTTCTGTATTTGAGACAGGTAAGGGCTTTCATTTATCAACGCGTCAAAACCATCTCGAAACTCTATCCAATCATTGTACTGCCCGCTAAATTTTGGCAACGATATGGGGGGTAATTTGACTAGCTGGTGAGGATCATTGTTAATGATAGAATGGTTTTTATTGATAGTTGGATTATTATTGCTACTCCCTACAAAAGAAGCATCGCTGTTATTGTTTTCTGACTTGCAAAACCTTTTTAATTTTGAGAGCAGCTTGTAATACAAAGTTTCAAAACTAGAACGTTCTGCCTCTTCGATTACAATCTCTTCGTCATTTTCATTAAACTCATCTGAATGCTCTTTTATTGTCAATAATAACTCGATCTCGTTTTGTAAGTCATTGAACCTGTCATAAAGCGGTTTAATTTTTTCTACTCGTTCTTGAACTTCATCTAACGTTTCTTGATCAACATGATCAATATCTAACTTGTCAGCAAAATTTTTCGCACGAGTTAGTACCCCTTTAATTTGCCCTCGCTGAATTTTTAATCTAGCAATTGAATCACTATTTGACATTGCTTATTGATTTTGTCAAAGCGATACTGAACTGACGAACAAAAACGGAATAATATTAAATAAGTTACAGAAATAAATGGAACCGACTCACTCCGGTTTAATTCCGCAAACTAGACCACTATTTATCGCCAATAGTAACTCTTGTATTCTATGTAGTGGATGTACCTCGAGAATCACCGGAATCGCCAAGTATTGTCGCTTTCCAAAGTTTTCTTACTTCTCTCGCAAAGTTGTACTTATTTTCATCGGCTCGTTAGGACCATGTTTTTACGCAAGCTTTTTGTGGACTGTATTTATCTTCTTTTTAGTTGCAAACTCATGACTTGGAGTAGAATGTTATTTATTTTTAAATCTGTCCCCTGGACTACATTGACACACACGTATATGATATTTTATAGTCATTAATTGTGCCTACTAGCTTTGGCTTAGTAATTAATTGTGCCTACTAGCTTTGGCTGTAACAGTGGGTTATTCAACCAGGTTTGATTTGGGATAATTGTGTGATTACTTTAGTACCGTTTTATATAGTGATTAATTGAATTTATTGTCTAAATTCATAGTTAAATCAAGTACTTGGTTATTTTAGATATTTATAATTTGAAATTATCTTTTGGTTATTTTATTTAGATTAATAATAATTTACGACTTTTTTGTACGTGGCGAGGCGACAGATAAACGTCAACCGACGCGACGTTAACATAACCTACAAATGTTGGTTAAAACGTTATAATTTCTCGATTTAAAATAAAACATAATGTACTTCTCGGCACTGAAGTTCTTTTTTATCTCTCATATGGTTTATTGGCCTTGGCCCTACGGGCCTCGGCAACTAAACAAACATTCGTGATAAAAAGCTAAACTTCGCTATTTTGCGCAACGCTGTTAATAATTTACAACTAATATTTTAAATAGAAATTACAGCCATTAAGTCAGTTTGAGCATTGACCGTGAAGTTTTAATGCTCGTACTTAGCTTAACGCTGTGAGATTCAAGTTTACCGTCGTTGAGTCAATTACATTATTTGTCGTCAAATTTACCGTCTGTGTTTAGCTTAAACGTTGCGTAATTAACCTCATTAACGTTTATCGAATATTTCATTTGATGTTCGTTGTTCTTATGTGTTTTCTACGTTAATATAGTTTTTTTTTCAATTAGCTGTGCTTTTATTTAGTAGATCTATGATATTTGCATGTGTTATTTTGTGTATTTTCCTCTGTAAAGGAATTCAGTCAGCTGTAAGCAAATGCGATTAAGGTAAGTCATGGACAGCTGTTGGTTAGATGGTCGTTAAAGCACTGCCAAGGCTAAATCAGAAAGGTTGCTTCCACTTTCATAATGAGCCCACCTATGTTTTTCCCTATTTAGTTAGTAACGTGGTGGCGCCTGGCATTTAACAACTTTAGTGATCATCACCTGGCCCTAGTTGGTATCGTTTGTAGCAAACCGCCATTCTCCCTAATGTCTGAGCTGGAGAAATTAGCCTGTTACAAAAAAATTAAGGTACAGTTAAGGTGAGTTCTGCAATTCCTTCATTAACGTGTCGTAACGTCGATTTCGGCCTGTAACACTACATCAGTGATTTTGGTGGATCTTTATACTTTTCTTCGGGTTGCTGCTTTAGACACACCAGGTTAATTTACTTCCACTTTTATAGTGCTTGGCTGAATATCATCTTCTATACTCTTCTTTTACGAATCACTTTTCTTAACATCTTCATATACCGCTAGTTTGTTAATGATAGTTTCAATTTGTTCATCTTCCTCGAAATCCCTAAAAATGCCAGAAAACCCGATTTTTTGCTTAATTGTTGCAGAAACCTGTCTTTCTGCAGCCACATCCTGAGCCTGCCAAAGCCTTTAGTTGTTCTAACTGGAATAACTCCAGTTTTACCTCTCTTCCATACCCATTCTTCTAGGTTCTTGAAACACCGTACTAATTCTGAACTTCATACTGCTCCTGTAGGTGGTAGTGGAGCAAAATTTCAATTGTTTTTTTCTAACTGATCTGGCGGAATATTGGTACCGGAGCAAATCTAAAAGCCTGTTCTTTTAGAAGCTCCGTACATTGTAGTTAAGAATTGTTCTCTGGCTGCAGCAATGGTGTCGAAATCTAAACTTTCTTCTTGAAAACTTTTACAGTCTGGTTCGATTCCTCGGAATTTTAAAGAATATTGGGGAACTTATTTCCTTAACAAAAAATTGCAGACGTTATCAACACCGTTAAAAGCGTGCAACAATGATATGCTATCTACCACTGCTTGTTCAACCTCTAAACTTTGTTTTTGCGAGCAGCTTGCTTTTTTTATTGAGGAAATCGTTTGGCACTTCTCGTGTTTTTGTTTGCCACACCAGGTGCATATTTGTCCAATGCAATCATTGCGTTACTGTGTGTACTTGTTTACTTCGAGAGCTTAGATATTAGTATACAAAATAATTAATTAATAACGAATCAGTAACAAGTACAATTTTGCATGAATTTGAAGAAATAAACTCTGATTCATATAAAATCAGCCCTAAAACTTCAACTTCCCAACAAACATTTTTAGACGAAACTTGTAGAGAATTTTGATCTTCAACAATTCTTACAACAATTATTTTGTTTTCTAGGAAATATTGAAAAAGAAATACTATAAAAAACTGATTTTGGACGCCATTTTTTCAAGATGGCGGAGCGAGAGAACACGAACCGAGATCGGAAATTTAGTATGTTATTCAGGATATGAAATTGTGATACATTTCCAATTTGAAAAACTTCCAGGCAAAAATACTTAGTGCGTGGCCTAATTGTGCATGACTTAATATTCTTCACATCAAAAAAATCAGTGTGGAGTAAGATGTTTTACCCAAACAAATTTCGAATTTTAGATAAACATTTGACTTTTTACGATTTTATTAAGTTATGAACATCTCTTTAATTCTGACGGTTTTCACATGTCTAATAATATTTTGCACATTGAAAAAAACGTTAACTGTGAAGTAAGTTATGTTAAACTTTACTCTCATAACCCAGGCAGCACGCAATATTTATACAATATTAATTTTACATTTCGGTAATATCTGTAGAGTAAAAATTCCATTAAATATTTGCAAATAAAACTATAATTATGTTAACATTACATGAAAATAAACATAAAATATTTGCCAAAAACGTTTTAAAAATATTTGTGTAATAATTTCATGGCAATATTGTAAGGTTGGTGTTTGGGAAACATTTATATAATATTGTACTTTGAGGTGCTTACGATATTAAATTATAATATAATATTTAAGTAACCTCAAAAATACATTTCAAAGCAATATTAGTTTAGCGAGATATAGCAACTATTACTCTAATATTTGGAACGAAGATAACTGCAATATTTCAAAAGGAATCTTAAGGATAGATGAAAAAAATATTTATCTAGTATTTGTCTGAATATTTTAATTGAACATGGCCTGTTAGAGCTAACAAATAATGGACCGAATTTAGAAATGTTAATAAAACTAGATTAAAGCTCCTGTAGCTTTATAGTTGTAGGAAGAGATGGAACAGCAAATGTATTAGAAATAAATATTGGAGATAAAAGACATCCAGATGTGCTATTAGTTCAATTTGGAAATAATGTACATCTCCGCTGCATTTTCATGTACTCTGAAAAGGGGTACCCTAAACTTCCTCGCGCAGGTACGAGTTAGTGCTAGCCAACCGGTAGCTAGAATAGAGCGTTAGGTTGTTGTACGCAAGGGCGTGACTTGACTGTTGCAAGTTTATGCAGTGTAGCCTCCATTTTGGTAATCTTACCGTCCAATTTTGATATCTTGCGACGAAGTCAGATTTAACCAGTCTATAAGTCTAAGATTTCTCCTCTCGTTGTGCATGCAGTGGAATTTTATTTCGACCCTTGCTGGTCGGATATTTGAATAAAGCCTGTCGTCTCTCCATCACATATAAAACGATGCCTTGTTTAGACACAGCCTTGCAAAATCTTTCATTATATCGCTCGTAGGTCAACTTAATTTACTTTATTTAAGACCAGGTCACATGTTTTCCGCGCTTGAGGACAACTCCGTCATCGGTCAATCTTTCCTCGGATTTGGAGTTCTTTGCCGCCATTTAAGTGCCCTATTTCGAACTAAGTGGAATATGTTTTGCTAATAAACAATATATGTTGTGAATTATTGCCACATCGCATATTTTTTTTGAATTAATCGATATACGTTGTGACAAATTTAAGATTTACCGCATTTTAAGCTGACTTAAGTCTCGAGGGCATCCCGTTGGGTACATAGAAAAGCCTTAAGCGAATAGCTTGTCAATATTGTTACTTCATGTGGAATTGTACCATAGACGACGAACATCTGTTTTTCTTATGGCGTGACATAATGAACTGTCAAAATCCTTAGGTTTGTTTGTTGCGGTTTCAGACTTCAGCTGGGACCGACGATTTCATATGATATATCATATGTGAGTAGAGTGCAGTTACGTAAATTTTTGAAGTAAAACTAAGCATGTCAGAATGATGCATTACGTTACTCATATTTAGAAGTTCCTCTCGCCGAGAGAAATCGTTCTGGAGAGAACCCCATTTCATGCCCGACCGATACATCCCGGATTTCTCACCATACGTCACAACGAAGACCGACATAATCATCTACCTCGCTACATAATAATAACATTGAAAACACTTTTTTTAAATTTAATAAGGAGCACAATACAGCTTGAAGTAAAACCATATTCATGTTATGTTTACCTTAATACATTCCTTTAGAAATTTTTTATATATAACAACAGTCTCATTGAATAATAGCCTTGATAACACACCAGTTTTCGTTGCGCAGCAAAGCAGCATCGAATTGAATGAGTATTATTAAGTAAGTACACATGGCACCGACCATCTAAAAAACACAAGCATGTAAATCGACAATTATATCTTCACATTTGGTCTTACTGTGAATAGTAGACTATAGTCTATGGTCATAAATCCGCCAGCAGTAATTTTTAGATCATAATGAAGAAATTGCAAGGAAAATGCTCTTTTCTGTAGGAAAACGTCCTCAGAACTATATTTAGACGTTGTTTATAATAAAATCCTACCTGTAGGTCCAAGTTCCAGCGTTTCTCTCTCAACCATGTCTTTGTAATAGTTTTCCGTAAGGTGTTTTCCTAAAGTTACCATAAATTACTATTTTTAATTTCTTAAACTAGATCAGCTAGACTATGTCGTTTTCGAAAGATTAAAAAGCCAAACGAGTGAGCTAACATTGTAAATATTCTTACCTGATTCCTTAAGCTTCCAGATGTAACTACAAGCATTATAATATCAGAGACATAAAACACTGTCAACATCAAAAGGTAATAAAGACTTCCAGAACTGTAATCTTGTAAACAAGCCAACCTAATTAAAGCAAACAATTGAGTTACAATCATGTAAAAATCTATTCCCAAGTTAAACAGAAGTGGAAGTGTATAAAGTTTGTTGATTAGTTCTAACATTGTCGATCAGACGACAATGCTGAATTAAAACCTGCACAAAATTTAACTCAATATCACCATGACTTCACTGCCTTCTTTAATATTAGAAAATAAATACGCCGTACAAACTTTATTCAGCAACATCAATCTGCTGCGAATTGACCAAATATGACAGCAGAATAGCGCTTTTATAGTGTATCGATAAGCTGCTTCTACGAAGTAAGCAATGATTCCAACAGTCTGCAGAAGGCTGTCAGAAAATAGAAGATACATTGACGTATAGAGCACTGTTATTGACACTAGTCCAAACAAGATTATGCTGATGTAATGTGTTCTAGCCCTTTCATGTGCATTTGGTAAAGCCCAGCGGTTAAGGACAGAATCAATTTCCATAATTTTCTTCCATATTTCCATTAGTATTAAACCGTGAAATTCATTATTAACAACCATGATAAGAAAAATTCCCCTATGTAGCACTATATCAAATCCGTCTAAATACAGTAGTACTGTACTGTACTCTGAACCTTGTTGATGAGAAAGTACATAAATCAACTCCGTAATAACAGATAACACAATAGAATCGAATGTAACGCAAGAAAACCTAATTTATAAAAGCTACAGAATTTTATACGTCTTAAATGCCGTTTCCTGTAGACCCATGAATGGTAAAAGTTGCCAAGCCTAAATACATTGATAATATGTATATTGGATACAGTTCTACGTACAGATCAGCCATTGTGAACATAAAATTACATTAGGTTAATTTCTATTCAATTACTTACCTTAAATGGTACAGACACATGGTTTTTTACTGGAACAGCAGCGGTGGGGTTATTGCTTATTGCATCGCCTACAAATTTCAATACAATTATCATAACAATCAATCAAATGGAAGCGGTGACAGATAGAGACGGGGAAGTAGCCGTTAATAATGAAGAAAATTCGTATCACGTTTTTCAAGACATCGTTTTTTTCCAGCTTCTAAATCTGTAACAAGTGGTTCAACTGATGATTAAAAAATAGAAAGGCATTCAGACCTATTGTAACAATAACTCAAGGCAAATTTTTGGCAAACAAATAATTTTAATTATTTAAAATTACATGTCGCCATCCCGCCACATTTTAGTTATGCAAGTTTTTGAGTGGAGTTCAAGCGGTGCGCGGCTCACAAATTGCAAATGTTAACACCATAAAGTGCACCCAGTATGGAAACAGTAACTTTAAATTAATACTAGTGTAAACCAGCATACATCGGTCTGCAAAACGGTGAACGTAACAAATAATTGTAAATAACAGAAGCACGCAATGACTTGGACAAATTTATAAATATCGTTAAATGACATTTAAACAGGCAACTAAATACTTGAGTAAGATTGGCGCGCCTCTGTTGAAAGCAATATTGGTCGGTGAAATAAAATTTGTAAATAGCAACAATCGAATTGGAGTAGATAAATAACCGTAAGTAAGCACAGCGGCTCGATACACCACAACGGAAACAAGACCTTTCACAGAAGGCAATGAAACTGGTCGTCAAAATGCTTAATCACACCAGACTACTAAAAAAGGCAGCAGAGAATTATATTACGAAATCAGGTCTAAGAATAATGTCGGCTTCCATATACACTGCTAATCCGACATCTTGACGTCGAAATAACTTAACATCCTTAAACAAAATTCACATAATGGTGCAAAGAAATTCCAACTTCAAATTTCCACGAGGCATACAAAAACCATGCAAAAGCTATGATTCAGTGCATTTTAACAATTTAAAAATCAGATAGACAGTTAGGGCCGATTTCATAATCAATTTTAAATGTAATTTTAACTAAAGTAATGTTAGAATGTGCATGATGAAATATGTAGCACATGACACTGTGCTCATTCCAATGTCACTTTAGTTAATGAAGCTTTAAATTTGATTATGAAGTCGCCCCTTAATTAACAAACTGTGACAAACAGGCCTTTTGAGAGTCGTTTGATAAACTCGCTTCGATGGCCAGCAATCTGCGCTATTCTTTAACCATCTGCACAGACTTCGACGAGACGGTGAGATCTTTCGGCTGTATGTGACTGGGTTTCGGAAAGATATATTTCGGAGATCCTGATTCTTCTTGTCTCAGGCCATGTTCCTCCATGGAGTGAAGTGCCCGAACTTTATATGTTTATATTTATGTACATGCGATACTTTTTTCTTTTGGATGTATTACTTGCAAGGTAACCGGCGAGGCTAGCAGGCCAACCAAGGTAAGTCCCCAAGTAGCTGGAACGTCGCGCAAGACCGTCGAAGTAAAGCGTCGGTCCTCTGACTCCGAATTTCTACGAAATCCGCCCGAAAAGTTTCTTCCCCATTCTATGAATGGCGCTCATTTCCTCCTTTTATTTTGATTATAATGAACCTCTATTCTGACAGTATCTCGCTGTAAAGTACGTCTTATTGATCCGAACCCCCCTTCTCCCTGAGCAATAGCCTGAGCAAAAGTTGAATTGTGAATAAAGTGTATTTGTTATTTTGAAGAGATAGAAACAACTTTATTTAAAACAAAGTGAAGCCGCTTGCATTTTGCAAGTTGCTTTGTAACATAGCATACTACACACACAGACAAATTTTGCTGATTTAAAACTAGGTCAAGTCGTTGAAGGTTTTCCGCTCCGAATTCTTTGAACCTTGACCGATTGACCTCAAATTTGGTAAGTAGTTAAAGGATGGTTCAAAGAGCAAAATTGACATAGCCCCGATATGCGCTTTTGCCCTGAGAGTGGATGCCACCCCTTCTTGGGAGTAGAAATGTGTTTACTCAAAATAACCTCGGAAATGAAGACAGGGACAAACTCTAAGTACAAAATGTTCTATAAAGTTTTTTTGAGAGATCGATATTTTTCGAGCTATTCGCGATTGAAAACTTAGATTTTTCGTGATAAAAATGCATGGTTTTGGACGGCTTTTCGCGAATAAGTCGAAAACTTCGCGTTCTATGAAATAAGTTGTAATACCCGAAAATAAAGCTTATAGAACAGCAAAGAGATTACTTTTTATGAATGCTCTAGGTCTAAAATAAAGGGAGTTATGGCTCGTTGAAGAAGATTTTTTTTTTCAACAACTTGGTTCGAAGTAATCAACGTTAATTAACGAGCAATATCTGAAACATGGCTGAAGCCTTGTATTCCTATTTCAAATTTAAATTATAAAATCTTTCGCAAAGATCGTGTTGATCGTGGGGGCGGAGTTGCTATTTTTGTTAAAAATTCTATTACCACTAAAATTATTCAAAGTAATGACAATATAGAGCAGCTATGGCTGGCAGTAAATCTTAACAATGAAACATATGTCTTCGGAGTGGTCTACAGGCCGCCGCTGACTAATTACAAAGTTTTTATAGACGAACTCGAGGAATCCATTTCTTTGTGCTCTGAGATTTCAACTAAAATTTTCTGTCTGGGTGATTGCAACATAGATATGTCAAATTTTTCGAGTTCAGCCACGCAGTACTTTCATTACATGTTAGATTCATTAAGTTTTGATCAACTTATTAAAGATCCCACTCGAATATCGAAAAACAACAGTACAGTAATAGATCTCATAATTACATCCGATAGTAACTGCATTATTGAATCTGGTACGCGTGAACATGGGTTATCTGATCATGAAGCAGTTTTTTGTAAAATATCAATTAATAAATTTAAAAAAAATAATCCTACATTACGTACTTTTCGAAATTTTAAGTATTTTAATTTTGATAATTTCTATAGAGATTTGCAAATGTTACCGTTGCATCAACTCTACTATATGAGAGATATTGATGCTAAAATAAACCTTCTAAATAATTCTATTATTAATCTATTTGATCAACATGCCCCGTGGATAACTATTAAAATGAAAAGGAAACCTGCGCCTTGGTTAACGGATAATATTAAGCTATTAATGAAATTAAGAAACAAGGCAAAATCTAAATTCAGCAAGACTAAAAATCCTATGCATTGGGAATATTACAAATCCTTGCAAAACTTTACTAATCTAGCCATTCAGAATGAAAAGAAGGCGTACTTCGACTTTAAACTTCGAAATGGGGGTGTAAATTGCATTTGGAAAGAACTAAAATCGATAAATATAAATGTTAATAAGCAAAATTCTATACCAGAAACTCTTAAAAATCCACAGCAAATAAATGACTTTTTTATAGATTCCATACCCAATATACATCCGGATCAACAGCTTATTAAATATTATCGTGATAACTTACTTACAACAGAAAATCTTTCTTTTACTACTGTTAATGTTGACCAAGTTGATAAACTAGTTCGAAGTATAAATAGCAATGCAGCGGGTGTTGATGGAATAACAATTTACATGATTAAACTTTGTTGTCCATATATACTGCCATTTATAACACATATATTAAATTATTGTTTAACGGAATGCGTTTTTCCAAGTTGTTGGACGAACGCAGTTGTAATTCCACTGCCCAACATAAGCAATCCCCAAACGTATAAGGATCTGAGGCCAATTAGTATATTACCAGCTCTTTCCAAACTATTAGAAAAAATTCTTAATATGCAATTATGTCAGCATTTAAAGGCTCATAATATTTTATCAGATTCACAGTCAGGCTTCAGACCATTTCATAGTTGTGCTACTGCTCTTTTGAATATAACAGACGATATTCTAACTGCATCCAATGATGGAAAATTAACAGTATTGACTCTTTTAGATTTTAGTAAGGCTTTTGATACCATAAATCATGAATTGCTATTAGCTGTATTATACTACATTGGTCTTAGTCCTAACGCTCTTCTATTAATGAGAAATTATCTCTCCAACAGGGGCCAACAAGTTAAAGTCGATGGACGCTTATCTAAGTTGAAATTTATCAAAAGAGGGGTTCCACAGGGATCAATTCTTGGTCCATTGTTGTACTCTATATATACGATTAAGCTTCATGATTATGTTAAAATCTGCAACATTCATATGTATGCAGACGATACACAGGTTTACTACTCCTTTCCACTAGGAAATTTTAATGATGCAGTTGCTATTATTAATAATGATCTGAATTCTCTCGCAGACGCAACCCGGAAACATGCTTTAATTTTAAATCCTGAAAAATGTTGTGTATTGATATTTGGAAATAAACATGAATGTGAGGTTAAGAAAAATCAACTTAATATTCACATTGACAATAAAATTATACCAGTTGTCGATGAAGGAAAAAACTTAGGTCTCATATTAGATAATAGCTTTAGGTATAGAAAACAAATTTCTAAATATATTCAAAACGCATACTGTAATCTTAGAATGCTGTACCCTCACAGGTCATATCTCAATAAAGCAGTAAAATCGATTCTTTGTGAAACTCTTGTTTTATCACATTTCACGTTCTGTTCTGAAGTGTATGATCCCTGTTTGGATCTAGATTCAAGTAAACGAATCCAGAGAGTCCAAAATGCCTGCTTGAGATATGTTCATGGGATTAGAAAATACGAGCACATCTCATATAAGTTATCTGACACTGGGTGGCTGAACATGAAAAACCGAAGACTTCTTCAGAGTTCCTCGTTATTTATGAAAATTATTGTAGAAAAGCAACCAGCTTACCTTTACAATAAAATTACCTACAGAACAGATGTACATAATTTAAATCTGAGGCATAAATGGACTCTGACAGTTCCTCAACACAGGTTGGCTCTTTTCCAAAGGTCATTTTCCTACACTGTCGCGAAAACGATAAATAACTTGCCAAAACGCTTTAAAAATTTATCTTTGCGAAGATTTAAACCGGCTCTTTTTAAATACTTATTTCATAATCAGTAATTATCTTTTTTTTTTACCAGTGTGCTTCATGTGGTCCTTGTCTGCTTGTTTGCCATTATTTTAGTTGCTCTTTCTCATCAACAGCAAAAAAAAATAAAATAAGTTTAAAAGGTATTTTAGGCACGAAATTCAATTAAGTTTTTTTATAGCATATTTAAGGTGGAGTTGAAAAACAGGCTACTGAACTTCACCTTAAGATTCCATTATATTGTAAATTGTAAATATATGTACATATGTAGATAATGGAATAAATATTATTATTATTATTATTATTATTATTATTAAAAACCGATGCATTTTTCGGGAAAAACTTATAGAACATTTTTGTAGCGATTGGAGAGACCTTTAAAATGACCAATGTTAGTAGTCGATTGCATTATAACTAAGCGAGTTACGATGCAAAAACGGTGGGCCACTCAAATTTTTGAAAACAAAATTAGTGATAAGACCGCAGCCATTCCACCAGAATTGATATTGACCGTTATCCCTTTCAAAAAAACTTTATTCTAGTATTATTCATGTAATCCAAAAGTTTGGACGAATTGGAATGCGTATTTTAAGAAAATAAAACGTATTTTTAAAATTTCTTAAAAAATACTTTATTTTCAAAATAACTAAAACTAAAAAGAAACACGTGAAAAATGATATAGTACAAAAATGTAGGTTTTTTTCTTAACAAACATTTTAGTTTTTTTTTATTTTTGTAAAAAAAATAACGGAGATATAAATGTTAGAAGTTTGCGTTATAGCGCGCGGAGCAACCCTCGCGAGCCCTTCAACCCTTTACTTTTTGAATATGCTGGATTTGAGCATGACGAAATATGTATATGATCGTGTAGCCCTTAAAATTACCTGTAAACTGGTGTTTGAATGCACGTTGTAGCTTCAAAATTAAGGGAGTTATGGTAAAAAATCCAATCGCATTTTTTCGGAGCATAAAAATGTTTTCATTCCACATAATTTTCGAGCTTCATCTATGATCATATGTGCGTGTATCGTGTATATACATACATATTTCTAACCTGCAACCCATTCTGCGTCCGTACATTGTAAATTTACATATCTTTCTGCGTCCACCACCTTTCTGCGTCTGTATACGGACGCAGAAAGGTAATCCCATGCTTTTCAATCGATTGGTAATTGTTAGCTTTGCTGACGTCAGGATTTTTAACATGTAAGAAAGAGAGCTTAGGAATCACTGATGCAGAAAGCAATATTGTATTTGGTTCGGTTGAAAAGAGACATCAACATGGACGCAGAAAGGGTTGCATTATGTATTATAATATTCAAATGTAATTCAGGAAACTAACGTGTGGCGGCGCATTTATCGTTTTGTGTATATCGATACTGTATGTTGGTGGTACCATTCAACGATGATTAGGAGTCCTGTGATTTGGCAACACCGTAAACCATGCTACACTACTGTACCCAATTTAGTACGAAACAGCATAGCGTTCGTTGAAAACTTCCAAGTGCCGGGCGCGTTTGTATTAGTAGTAGTGTTTTTTATTGTTAAACCGTGATGCAATCCAGAGGACAGAGTCTAGTCCAGTTAGCGTTAACTAAGGCCGTAACTACTCCTGAGCCCGAAAATGGTAAGTAATAGTAATCGTCAGTGATGTTACAATACCTCCTACCTACATAACCTAATTTTTCGGAAACCTTTTAACATTACAGTTTTATATTTTATAAACGTAAATTTTTTTAAACGACGCAAATTTGTTTAATAAAGTTCAATTACCTATATAGATTTGTAGAGTTTCCTATATTTTTAAAACTAGATGAATCGGATGACAGTGTTATATTTTCATCGGACTCGGATGACGACCCCACATATTATCCAGATGTAGACATTGAACATGAGGTAGGTACTTCAATTATTTTAATTTTCATATAAATTAATAATAATGAAATGTCTATATTCAGATGGAAGCTGAATTAGAATACCCAGCAAGATCGCTTACCCCCCCGAATGAATTTTTATCAGATGTAGACATTGAACGTGAGGTAGGTACTTCAATTATTTTAATTTTCATATAAATTAATAATAATGAAATGTCTATATTCAGGTGGAAGCTGAATTAGAATACCCAGCAAGATCGCTTATCCCCCCTAATGAATTTTTATCAGAAAACCGTAGTTCAGTAATTCAGAATCCGACAGTATCGGTAAGTATTATTTTAGGATTTTACAGATCAGATGTTAATGTCAAACTGAAATGTGTAGGTAATATTTATTATGTTTATATTGCGGTATTAATTGTTTCAGAGTTCTAGTCAGAAAAGAGAGTTATCTTCTGTTAGTGAAGTATCTCCGCTCTATTATGAGGTAGGTACACAAGTTACTTTTCTAACACTTCTACGGGAAAAAATGACTGACCCAAATAAACTTTGAACTGGCTTAAATATGTACTATAATTTAAATAATTTTGAAGTGTTCAAAATTCTTATCGAAAACCGATTCTATGGTACGTTGAATGTGTTCTGTAGGTACTTTTGTTTCACACTGTAGTAGGTACATAATTATGTGCAGCATACATACCTACTTTCAAATACAGGCAATGTTAAAATACATTAATACATTCACAGGATTCCCAGCGACTTGGAAAACCTGGAAAAGTCGGGGAATTCAAAATAGTCAGGAAAATTTGTTCTTTGCGTGTTTGTGGCCCCTTGAAAACTGACCACGAGCTTTGCGCTTAGCCAGTTTCCGTTGCAACAAATACTTGTATGATAGCGCGAAAACATTTTCAGTAATTTTCCTCAATTTCGGGATATTGTATATTAATATCAATTATCTTGTACAATTCTAACAGAATGAAATTTGCTTTATATGCAGGAGCCAACTTCTTCAGATGAAACTATTTCTCAAAATGTCGAAACTGAAATTGAAACTTTGCCAGGACGTCAAAATTTAGTGTCACATGGTAAAACTTCTCTTCGTAAACCAGATTACTTTTTTTTTTGCGAAAACAATGTGAAAAATTTTGGAAGGCACATTCTGCGCAACCATTCCCAAGAATTTGACGTCATAAAAATAAGTCTTTTGCCACCGAAATCAATTGAGAGAAAACGGCTAATTGCAACACTGCGAAAAAAAGGATTTTTTTTTTAAAACTCACAATCTTTATTTAAACCTGTTCATACAAGTGCTTTAAAAAATTGCGAAAGTAACTATGTTCCTTGCACATTTTGTTTCGGACTGTACTCAAGAAAGTTATTGTGGAAACACAAAAAGATTTGCCCAGAGAATAAAAACGCAGACACTCGCACAACCCTTGGCGAGGGACAAACCCTTTTACTGCCAAAATTAAATTTTGACTCCGATTTAAAATTAAAAGTATTTCCTCGAATGATGGCTGATCAAGTATCTTTAACAGCAAAAAAAGATTTGCTGATTTGTGCCTTCGGTGCTAGGTTTTTAAAAACTCACAGGGAGCAACACCATATTTACGTATGTTCCAGAAAAATGAGAAAATTGGCAAAGGTGTTGATGGATTCGCAAAATATAAACCCAAAAATTAACAATCTTTTAAATCTTCTTCAGCCACAGTATTTTGACGTAGTGGTTAATGCTGTAAAAGTGATTGCCAAATACGATAGTCTAAAAGGCATATATGGGTCACCTACTTTTGCAATGAACATTAGTAAAAGTTTAAAAGACTGCTGCGATATAGCAATATTAAAAGTTGTTAAAAGAAAATATATTGCTAACAACATATCTGCTGCAGAAGCTGAAGCCAACTTAACGTTGTTTGTGCGTTTGTTAGAAACTACTTGGAAACACGAAATTTCAAGTCAAGCTGGAAACGACCTTAATACAAAAACGTGGAATAAAATAACTCTGATACCTTTAGCAACTGATTTAAAATTATTTAGGCAGTATCTTATTGATACAGGAAATCAAGCTGAACAAAAGCTTAAAGAAAACATGAAAGATATAAAAAAATTTAATTTATTACTAGAGACTGTTTTTTGTCGATTACTTCTCTTAAATCGAAAAAGAGTCGGAGAATTGCAACGGATGAAGCTTACTACTTACACGTTGTCAGAAGACAACAAGGCCCGAAATTACGAAGAATTTGCAGAAGCAGTTACACCCACCGAAAAAATATTATTAAAAAGCTTTAAGAGAGTCGTAACCAGAGGAAAACGGGGAAGAGGAGTGCCTGTTTTGTTCAGCAAAGATATGCAAGATAATGTGCAGCTTTTAATACAAGCACGACCACACTGTGTGCGGCAAACTAATTTATTTTTATTTGCAAATCCAAAATCGGACCAACTCATTACAGGGTACAAAGTGCTACAAAAACATACACGTCTGTGCGGAGCAAAACATCCTGAAGCATTAACTTCTACTAAATTACGTAAACACCTAGCCACTTTATCTCAATTATTTAATATGACTAGTAACGACATAGAGCAACTGGCTACGTTTATGGGACACACTGTAGATGTTCACAATAAGGTGTATCGATTGCCGGACGATGTGTTTCAGACCGCAAAAATTGCCAAACTGTTGATGCTAATGGAAAGCGGGGATGCGGCGAAATACAAAGGGAAGACTTTAGAGGAAATAGACCTTAACATGGATGAAGAAATTCAGGGGAACTCTGACAATGTAACTGATGTTATACAAAACATGCCTTGTAATTCAGGAAGTTTATTAGATATTTGTGATGACGTCTTGGAAGCTCAGAATGCAACAATAGAAGAAGCGAGCATACAACAATCCAACAACGGTAATATGAAGAAGAAACGACAACTTATCCCATGGACAAAAGATCAAAAGAAAGTGGTGTTAGCATTCTTTAAGAAGCACATTAAACGTAAAAAACCACCCAAACGAGGCGAATGTGACAGCTTGATACAACAACACCCGGACCTGTTACAAAATAAACCATGGCTGAAAATTAAAGTATTTATTCAGAACCAATACACACAAAAATTCTTACACGATGATGATTCAAATTAGTGATGCCACACAGCAAATACAATTTTACATTTTTACATTAATGCATTTTTTATTAAATATTTAGTATGTTGCAGGTTATCTCGTAAATATCATAAATAGTGGGTGGAATTGTTTTTCAATGGACATGAAGATGGGACGCTATTATTATTATTACTATTATTGCATTAAAACTTAGTTTTTATTATTAGTTGTTACCTTTTATATAATTATATTGCTTACTTTGCTATATTGTTTGATCACTATTGTTTTACTTACTAGTTATTATTATAATACCTACCCCATGTTAAATTTAACCCAACATACCAAAATGTTATACATGCTTGTGTAAACACTTACTCTGTAAACTAATGTAAACAAAGTTAAAATAAAAATAATACCTGCACTTCTTAAGTTTATTAATTCCAATAAATTGATTAAACTGATTAAATTAATATTATTGGTTCATTGAAACATATAATAGTAATTTATGTATCCAAAACTAAAAGTAAGACTTTAAAAGTACGAACAAGTTGTTTACAGCTGAGGTCTTAGCGGAGACTAGAATTACTTGCGAACCCACCTATGTTCAATATAGAAAGTTTTGGCATAAAACTCACGTTTTAGTTGATTTTGAATAATTTCTAATTTTTTAATGTAACATTCTCAAAATTGAGGGGGCCGCACTACGCGAACCCACCTATGCTCAATATCTAAATGCACTTGCAAAAAACAAAGGTATTTCTAAGTTAATAATTTCTAAAACGGCATTTAGTAACTTTGTTTATTATAACCTTAAGTTTAAAATAAATAAATTAAATTCTATCGTTTATGCAGATTATAATATTGTAATAGTTAATTCACAAGTGTTAAGACGGAAAAAAATAATTAGAAATACAATTTAACAGGGATAAATAATACGTCCTTATCTAACACAACTTTCTGAAATAATTCCAACATTTTAATTACATGTACTAATGATAAAAGAAAAACAATAAACTAATAAACGTATTGTCATGAAATTAAACAGAATGTATTTTGTTAGTAAACACTCTCTCAAAGCTTAAAAATTAAATAAAATGGTTAAATTTCACTATTAACAAAAGGTGCGGTGAATGACGATGTTGGTCTATCTTTGTAAATCGGAACTGACGGAATCTTCTTTAATAAAAATGAAAGTTGAAATGTATTCAGGTGGGAAGGTTGCCTGAATGGTATGTTGTAAATAAAATGTGTTGTTGAAGTTCAAAATCCTGTAAAATAGATAGAATTAGCTAAAAATGTAAAATTTTAGGTTAGAAAGTTTTGGTTAAAGACTAGTTAAATTTGTTTGTGGCGATTTGTATCCATACGCTTTAGAATATTCTTTCCAGTATCCTCTGTAAGCATAGATCGTTCACCTGAGGCCTTTCCTTTAATGCTGCCCGTTTCATGGAATCATTGAACGAACCGATGAACGTGCTGGGTAACGATTTCGTAGCAGAAGACATCGTTGAGATACTGATTAAAACAGTATATGGTGGAATACTGCCAACCACCATCGTTATGACGTTCTCCAGATCAAAAATATGCTTCTAGCGTAAACTCATAATGCTAAACGTAAAACATGGTTAACCTAAAATTACAACAAAGGTGGGTAAATCAATATGATTATTCAAATCTGCGTCATTTACCTGATTTTCTTACCTAATAAAGAGGCCGAAACGACGTTTAGTTGTGATGAAAACTTCTTCTTTTGCGTTAGATAAGCATTAATAATCCTAAGTTCAACGGTAAACCCAATCGAGAAAAATGTCCATAAAATGATAAATTATAACATTCGCCATGTTCACTATGAACCTTCCATCTCACTCTTTCACAAATTCGACGTGCATTTTGCGAGGCTTATACGCGGCAACGCTGTCAGACGCCGAAAAGTAGGCAACATGGAGAACAATATGCTTTCGGACGCGCAAAGAATAGTGGTATATACGGTTTGTCGATATATACACCGGACGCACATACAATAGTAAGGTATAAAGACGCACAAAGGTAGCACGATGTAAATTTCTTAATAACTACGTAAATAAGCATAATTTCACAATATACATTGTAGTTTCGGACGCAGAAAAGCCCGGCTTATAGATAGGCTACAAAATATTTAGATATACATTGACGGACGCAGAAACCTTGCAAAATGTAAAGACGCAGAAAAGATAGTAAGATGTTGTATATATATATATATATATATATATACCTGGTTTCCCACATACGACGATTTTCTAGTGTATGTAACCGGTCTAACGGCGAGTTTTCGGACTTGCGACGACGTCGTCGGAAGTCTTACACATGTAAGGGTACGTACAACGACTCGATGAACGCGCCCACTACCGGCATGCGCCAACGCCGTTTCTTAAGAACTACGTGGTCGATTTTTGTGCGAAGTTAGCCTCGGTTGCCTATACTACAGCTCCGAAAATATCAAAATTCGTTGAAGGTTGCCTATACTCAAGCTGGGAAAATTTCAAAATTCGTTGAGGGTTGCCTATTACCTGTTATTTATATGGTGAATTTCGCTCGCTCTGGCTGCAACATAATCTGTTTTGTGAAGATAATCTCGTAGCAAGACGTCATCGGCGCAGTCAGCCGAATTCGCTATTAATAAAAACGTTTTAAGAATTAATTACAAGTTCTGTCCTCTGATGTCTTTAATATTTAACCATTTTATTACCTTAAACATTACATTTATTTGTATTTACCGAGGTCGTAGTGGCATTATTTCAGTAGAATAGAATTTTTAAACAAATAGGAAAGGTTTGTGCGGTTATGGGATCACCTATTACCTTCTAATAATCTCTTTATTTGGTTTTTGGGTGTTCTAAAAATTATTGTAAACTACTTGATTTGGAAGTTGGGAATATTTATTATTAAAGATAATCTTCAAAATACTCGATTACTTGGTCTAAACATTATTAAAATGCTTTTCGTTGTATTTCAGGTTTGTACAGTAGAAAATTAATTATACAGCAGATAAACTATATTCAAAGTAGTGTAAAAGCCAAATCCAGGGATGAAAATATTACGAACTACATTAACGAAAGTATACAGTGTGTTTGTAGATCGCTAGACATCTCATAACTTTGTTAATAATAGAGATATCGAAAAGAACTTTCTTCTGTTTTAAATGCCAGTATACAACCTAAAAATTGACGTTAACCAATTTAAGCCATAGCCTCCTATTTTTACGTGGTGATACACAACTTTGGTTTTTTAAATGGAATACCCTGTATATTTTTAGATATTTGAAA
Source organism: Agriotes lineatus (assembly GCA_940337035.1). Classification (NCBI taxonomy): domain Eukaryota; kingdom Metazoa; phylum Arthropoda; class Insecta; order Coleoptera; family Elateridae; genus Agriotes; species Agriotes lineatus. Next base: position 68,598 of record CALNHX010003903.1, on the reverse strand, counting down.
TCAGCACTAAAAGTGCTTTATAATAGCATTCTTAAATTTAAATTTAGGAACTTATTATTTTTCAAAATTAAAAAAAAATTTTTTGTCAAATTAGGCCATGAATTACGCAAAAGCAATAGCAATCCAACAAGAAATGCAACACAAACTCCAATTGACTCTAAAAATTCCTCATGACCGAATTATAGCACCAAACGTACTAAAACAATTGATAACTATGTTTTTTAAATGGAACAATATGAGTTGTTAAAGCAAAGAGCGTTGTATGACCGATTATATGTAATTTAGCAAAGAGCGTTGTATGACCGATTATATGTAATTTAGCAAAGAGCGTCATATGTGCCATTGCATATATAGCACAAAGACGTGCTGCGCAGCAAAACATAGATCGTTGTATGACCTATAATATGTAATTTTGCCTTCCTAAGAGCGTCATATGTGCTGTAGTACATATTCAATATATCTATAATAGGCCATGCGGCGAACCGATTCGTGCTGCGCAGCAAAAAAAGTAGTCGAGACAATGATTACGTTATTAGCTGACCCGGCAAACGCTGTTCTGCCCAAAAATAATATTGGTCTGTGACCGCCACTATAGAGTTTTAATTTTATGTTATGTCTACCGTCTTTGACTTAAAAATAAATGCCATTTTCGCAATCAACGTCCCAAAAAACATCGATAACGACACCCATAACGATTTTTAGGCTTATTTACCCCATTGCATCCTCTAAGAGGTTGCTTTTCAGAAAATCACGAAATACGTGTTTGATTATTTGTTTTTAGGAGTACTCGTACTAAGTATCATGTCGAAACGTCTATTTAATATTATTTTTCCGTACAAAATTGGAACCCGCATTTTAAAGTCAATATTAAGTACATCGATTCCTTTAGATTTACTTTTAATCGAGTTTATAATTCCGACAATATCCGCAATATTAACACTGAGTTCATTTAGTTTGTGGTTTTTATAAAAATCTAATACATTATTGTTATCATTGTTGACGTTTGGTACATTATTTATGAAAAAATTATTAATGAATCGGGTGTACTTAAATGTTCTGGTATGGTATTGTTGCTTTTAATATTGTTCACACACAAAGATTTAATTTCCCTCCATATGGATTTAGTATCATAGCCATCAAATACAAAGTTAAAATACGCTTTTTTCTCCTTTGTAGCTAAAGTCACAGAATTTCGTATCGATTTGCAATATTTCCAATGCGCTAATGATTTGGAATGTTTATACCTATTATATGCCTTATTTTTTAAGTTTATTAGAAGCTTGATAGTCTCTGTTATCCGTGGCTTGCATTTATGGGTAATTTTAACTAATTTTGAACCAGAATTTGCAGAAATCACTGGAAATTGTGAAAGCATATTTTCTTGGAAAATCGGGACATTTCGGGAAAGCATTTCGTTGCGGGACAACTAGTTCCAAATCGGTAAAATCACGAAGGTATAATTAAACCAATTAATAATATAATATTAATATAAAGAAAACTAATACCTACGACTTGGTACAAAGAAATACGATATAAAATAACACGGCGACCTTGGGACTTTTGTGCAAGAACGGAATGCCATCCGACGTGACGTATATATAAACAGTGACCCAACAACAGGATGCAAATTCCGCTGCATTTGCTGGTCTATCTTTAATTTCTTTGTGTGTGTTAAGCCTTAATTTTAAATGTAAAATTGTTAGTAGCACACATTTTCCAATATGAAAAGACCACTTGTCGTTAGACTTCAAAACATTTATATTCTTAGATGTTTACTTAATATCGCAAATTACAGGCTCTTAGAGAAAGATATTTCTTTATATTTGGCAGGTTTTAAAAAATATATATCATTATCAGGGGAAGCTAAAGCTGTTAATATAACTAATACGTCTATATTCTCTGAGACTATAACTAAACCTGTCTCTATCCAATCGAATATCAGGTGCAGTTTTCGTCTTGAGCCATCGGGATTTATTCGATGTTTCTGATGATCGACAAAAACAATTGCTTTTTTTCGTAATTACGTACAATAAAATTAATATAACTATTTAAAATTGCACCATACTGTTGAACAAGTTGCCATTTGTTTTTATGTAATAACATTCCTCCTTCGGTCACAACTAGCAAATCGTTTAATTCAGTAATATATTTTGGTAATTGTACAAAGAGGTCGTAGAAAATACATTTTTAGGCGTTCGAATTTATATGTTATAGTTAAATGTATTTAATCTATTTAACTTTTAGTTAATATAATGTTTATTAAATGATAATAATATTCGTACAGAATAAAAATTAACCTCTTAATGCTATATTTATAATAAGCGTGTCCAAAACCCCTAGATATGAGGCAACGCGCAAAATTCAAAAATGAAGCTATTTTGCCACCTTAAAGACGTTATTTTCCATTTTTGATAAATTTTAACACAAAATTTGAGATCAGCGACCCAAAAAAACCCTGTATACGAAATAAAAACCGAATGAATGTTATCAAGTGTCAGGCAATTGTTTAAATAAATAAAAGAGTAATTTTTTTAATTAAGACTGTATTAAAAAACACTTACTTGTTAATAACAATTGAAAAAATAAAAAGCACACCTTCTCACCCGTGGGGAACTTTTCTATAAACTTTTCCGAAATTAAAAAAAATATATCAAAATCGGTTTTGAGTCAACGAAGTTAGAACTTTTTTTCCTTAGTAAATGGACTACAGTGCAATACGGTTGCTTATATAAAATGAGAAAATATATGTGACGGGATTTGATACGCCTCAAAACACTTTTGGTTTAATTTATTTGAAGTGACATTACGTTTTTGCTTAACTTGCTGCTGGAGGCCAATCTAAAAAAATATTACGCGATATTATTTTAATACCCATGTATGATGCCACAAAATTATTTGTCCCATTTTCTAATTTCGAAAAACGCACCCAGTGAATTATATATAATTCACCTAGCTTTAAATTTAAAATATGGTAACATATCGAAGTTAACTTTGGTAATAAACGCCCAATCTTCGTGGAATTTTAAACAGCTGTAACCAAAAAGGCCCCGAACAACTTAAAACCGTTTGGAAACATTAAAAGTCACCCCCCGGATAGAAAAAAAATATTAAGTTTTACGTCTAACGACCGTAAATACACATTTTGGTAAATATCTTGACTCCAGCGCCACCTACCGGGTTCATTTTTTGTATAGACATTTCTCTCTAAGTAACCAACGTACATTCCGAATATGAGCTAAATCGGACCGTAAATACACTATTTGGTAAATATCTTGACTCCAGCGCCACCTACCGGGTTCATTTTTTGTATAGACATTTCTCTCTAAGTAACCAACGTACATTCCGAATATGAGCTAAATCGGACCGTAAATACACATTTTGGTAAATATCTTGACTCCAGCGCCACCTACCTGGTTCATTTTTTGTATATACATTTCTCTCTGCGTAACCAACGTACATTCCGAATATGAGCTAAATCGGACCGTAAATACACATTTTGGTAAATATCTTGACTCCAGCGCCACCTACCTGGTTCATTTTTTGTATATACATTTGTCTCTACGTAACCAACGTACATTCCGAATATGAGCTAAATCGGACCGTAAATACACATTTTGGTAAATATCTTGACTACAGCGCCACCTACCGGGTTTATTTTGTGTATAAACATTTCTCTCCACGTAACCAACGTACATTCCAAATATGAGCTAAATCGGACCATAAATACAATTTATCGAAATATCTCGACGACATGCTTGAGCAGTGCGTACTCGAACGGTTTCCAGTCTTTCTTCCCGTTGCTCATCGGTATCTGAAACTCGTATGCCCTTTGCTTTTGTGTTTGAAGTGTAGATCGACCAATCGCTTGTCGTTTGGGTGGCATAATTGCTATATACGAGGATAAATTTAGTATTCCTTTTTGTATGCTAGTGTACGAAAAAATATTGTACGATGATCGACAAAAACAACAATTGCTTTTTTTCATAATTACGTACAATAAAATTAATATAACTATTTAAAATTGCACCATACTGTTGAACAAGTTGCCATTTGTTTTTATGTAATAACATTCCTCCATCGGTCACAACTAGCAAATCGTTTAATTCAGTAATATATTTGGTAATTGTACAAAGAGGTCGTAGAAAATACATTTTTAGGCGTTCGAATTTATATGTTATAGTTAAATGTATTTAATCTATTTAACTTTTAGTTAATATAATGTTTATTAAATAATAATAATATTCGTACAGAATAAAAATTAACCTCTTAATGCTATATTTATAATAAGCGTGTCCAAAACCCCTAGATATGAGGCAACGCGCAAAATTCAAAAATGAAGCTATTTTGCCACCTTAAAGACGTTATTTTCCATTTTTGATAAATTTTAACACAAAATATGAGATCAGCGACCCAAAAAAACCCTGTATACGAAATAAAAACCGAATGAATGTTATCAAGTGTCAGGCAATTGTTTAAATAAATAAAAGAGTAATTTTTTTAATTAAGACTGTATTAAAAAACACTTACTTGTTAATAACAATTGAAAAAATAAAAAGCACACCTTCTCACCCGTGGGGAACTTTTCTATAAACTTTCCGAAATTAAAAAAAATATATCAAAATCGGTTTTGAGTCAACGAAGTTAGAACTTTTTTTCCTTAGTAAATGGACTACAGTGCAATACGGTTGCTTATATAAAATGAGAAAATATATGTGACGGGATTTGATACGCCTCAAAACACTTTTGGTTTAATTTATTTGAAGTGACATTACGTTTTTGCTTAACTTGCTGCTGGAGGCCAATCTAAAAAAATATTACGCGATATTATTTTAATACCCATGTATGATGCCACAAAATTATTTGTCCCATTTTCTAATTTCGAAAAACGCACCCAGTGAATTATATATAATTCACCTAGCTTTAAATTTAAAATATGGTAACATATCGAAGTTAACTTTGGTAATAAACGCCCAATCTTCGTGGAATTTTAAACAGCTGTAACCAAAAAGGCCCCGAACAACTTAAAACCGTTTGGAAACATTAAAAGTCACCCCCCGGATAGAAAAAAAATATTAAGTTTTACGTCTAACGACCGTAAATACACATTTTCGTAAATATCTTGACTCCAGCGCCACCTACCGGGTTCATTTTTTGTATAGACATTTCTCTCTAAGTAACCAACGTACATTCCGAATATGAGCTAAATCGGACCGTAAATACACTATTTGGTAAATATCTTGACTCCAGCGCCACCTACCGGGTTCATTTTTTGTATAGACATTTCTCTCTAAGTAACCAACGTACATTCCGAATATGAGCTAAATCGGACCGTAAATACACATTTTGGTAAATATCTTGACTCCAGCGCCACCTACCTGGTTCATTTTTTGTATATACATTTCTCTCTGCGTAACCAACGTACATTCCGAATATGAGCTAAATCGGACCGTAAATACACATTTTGGTAAATATCTTGACTCCAGCGCCACCTACCTGGTTCATTTTTTGTATATACATTTCTCTCTGCGTAACCAACGTACATTCCGAATATGAGCTAAATCGGACCGTAAATACACATTTTGGTAAATATCTTGACTCCAGCTCCACCTACCTGGTTCATTTTTTGTATATACATTTCTCTCTGCGTAACCAACGTACATTCCGAATATGAGCTAAATCGGACCGTAAATACACTATTTGGTAAATATCTTGACTCCAGCGCCACCTACCTGGTTCATTTTTTGTATATACATTTCTCTCTGCGTAACCAACGTACATTCCGAATATGAGCTAAATCGGACCGTAAATACACATTTTGGTAAATATCTTGACTCCAGCTCCACCTACCTGGTTCATTTTTTGTATATACATTTCTCTCTGCGTAACCAACGTACATTCCGAATATGAGCTAAATCGGACCGTAAATACACATTTTGGTAAATATCTTGACTCCAGCTCCACCTACCTGGTTCATTTTTTGTATATACATTTCTCTCTGCGTAACCAACGTACATTCCGAATATGAGCTAAATCGGACCGTAAATACACATTTTGGTAAATATCTTGACTCCAGCGCCACCTACCTGGTTCATTTTTTGTATATACATTTCTCTCTGCGTAACCAACGTACATTCCGAATATGAGCTAAATCGGACCGTAAATACACATTTTGGTAAATATCTTGACTCCAGCGCCACCTACCTGGTTCATTTTTTGTATATACATTTCTCTCTGCGTAACCAACGTACATTCCGAATATGAGCTAAATCGGACCGTAAATACACATTTTGGTAAATATCTTGACTCCAGCTCCACCTACCTGGTTCATTTTTTGTATATACATTTCTCTCTGCGTAACCAACGTACATTCCGAATATGAGCTAAATCGGACCGTAAATACACTATTTGGTAAATATCTTGACTCCAGCGCCACCTACCTGGTTCATTTTTTGTATATACATTTCTCTCTGCGTAACCAACGTACATTCCGAATATGAGCTAAATCGGACCGTAAATACACATTTTGGTAAATATCTTGACTCCAGCTCCACCTACCTGGTTCATTTTTTGTATATACATTTCTCTCTGCGTAACCAACGTACATTCCGAATATGAGCTAAATCGGACCGTAAATACACTATTTGGTAAATATCTTGACTCCAGCGCCACCTACCGGGTTCATTTTTTGTATAGACATTTCTCTCTAAGTAACCAACGTACATTCCGAATATGAGCTAAATCGGACCGTAAATACACATTTTGGTAAATATCTTGACTCCAGCGCCACCTACCTGGTTCATTTTTTGTATATACATTTCTCTCTGCGTAACCAACGTACATTCCGAATATGAGCTAAATCGGACCGTAAATACACATTTTGGTAAATATCTTGACTCCAGCGCCACCTACCTGGTTCATTTTTTGTATATACATTTCTCTCTGCGTAACCAACGTACATTCCGAATATGAGCTAAATCGGACCGTAAATACACATTTTGGTAAATATCTTGACTCCAGCGCCACCTACCTGGTTCATTTTTACTTCCTTTTACGTAAAGGAAGTATTGGATTCACCCCAAAAATTCGAAATTGAGTTTTCAACAGATCTTCACGTTTTAGAGTCCCTGATCCCAAAAAACATATTTTTTTTCATTGGTCTGTGTGTCTGTGTGTCTGTCTGTGTGTCTGTCTGTCTGTGTGTCTGTCTGTGTGTCTGTCTGTGAACATAATATCTCAAAAACGAAAAGAGGTATGGCGTTGAAACTTCATATATAAGTTTTGTGTACTATGTAGATGAGACAGCAAGCTTTTTAAAAAAATCGCATAACCGGAAGTAGGTGTTTACTCTTGTGATTTTTTAGTTTTTTTCGATTTTTTCAAAACGGCTCTAACGATTTTTTTCAAACTTTACATTTTTATTACATTTTTAATGTGCATTAACGTGAGATAGGTGATTTTCCAGTTGAATACTTCTAAAGTGGGTTTCTTTTGTTTTTTTTTCAATTTTTTTTATTAACTCCTATTTTAAATAGAACACCCGGTATATTATTACATTTTTGAATTCTGCTTAAGATTTTAGAGAAAATTTGTCTCTTCAACTAACGCTCTATTTTGTACCGTTTTTGTAGAATTCGTAATTTTTGAAAATTTTTGACAAATGCTTAAAAATTAAAATTAAATATTTAACTAATTATAAGATCACTGTAAAAGGAAGTTGTGTGAGTGTATCACACCAGATTTTGTATATACATTTGTCTCTACGTAACCAACGTACATTCCGAATATGAGCTAAATCGGACCGTAAATACACATTTTGGTAAATATCTTGACTACAGCGCCACCTACCGGGTTTATTTTGTGTATAAACATTTCTCTCCACGTAACCAACGTACATTCCAAATATGAGCTAAATCGGACCATAAATACAATTTATCGAAATATCTCGACGACATGCTTGAGCAGTGCGTACTCGAACGGTTTCCAGTCTTTCTTCCCGTTGCTCATCGGTATCTGAAACTCGTATGCCCTTTGCTTTTGTGTTTGAAGTGTAGATCGACCAATTGCTTGTCGTTTGGGTGGCATAATTGATTTGACAGCGAAAGTAATGCTTTGTGACGACTATTGCAAATTCACTTGGAAAAAGCAAAGAAAATGTATTTCCTAATTTCAAAAAACCCACCTAGTGAATTATATACAATTCACCTGGCTTTAAAATTAAGATATTTTAACTTGCGCACGAAAATGTGTTTAGTTTTTTCCTTTAATTATTGTAATAATAACCTAAACCTATTAAAACGCGGACGAAAAATCTAAATATTAATATTTTTCTTCTGAGATTAAAACTACGCAATTTTTGGTGTCTGTACAAAAAGTTCAAAATTTGGTACAATTTAAACTTGTAAATTGGTACAATTTTTTGAGGACCTCTGGCAAACGCTGTTCTGTCCAAAAATAATTCGTCTCTGAAACCCCGTTCCACCACTATAAGGTAGAGTTTTAATTTTATGTCATGTTCACCGCCTTGGACTTAAAAATAAATGCCATTTTCGCAATCAGCGTCCCAAAATACCTCAATAACGACACCCATAACGATTTTTAGGCTTATTGACCCCATTTCACCCCCTAAGGGGTTGATTTTTGTAAAATCACGAAATACGGGTTTGCTTATTTGTTTTTATGAGTACTCCAACGAAGTTTCAAGTCGAAACGTCTATTTAATATTATTTTTCCTTACAAAATTGGAACCCTCATTTTACCCATTTATAGGGTGGCCAGAACATCTCTTTTAAAGAGAACATGTTCTCTTTTTTAATACGGATCTTTTTTTATCTTTTTTTCTAATAAAATGTTCTCTTTTGTTCTCTTATTTAGTGTGAGAAGAGTTTTGCTCCATTTTGACTGTTTTCGGTTTTAAATCTTCTTATATAAAATGTTATTTTCAATTTTCTCTTATTTTTGTGAAATATGTTTTTTTTATAATTTTATTATTTTGTCATTTTATGAATCTGATTTGTTAATTCTTCAGTTGATATTTGAGGATAGTCCAATTAAATATGCTTAATATGAGTATACTATAAAACATAAGCTTTTATATGCATATTTTATGACGTAATGTAATAAATACAATTTTTATGGGTGGTACAGTTCATTTGTGGAGCAGTATATTTTATATATTTTACGAGTTTTCCACTCCCATTTTTCTCTTCGAAAAGCCCTTCAAAAACGAAAACATTCGAAATCCCATACAAAAATACCATAGAAAATCATCTTTTTGATATTTCGAATTTTCCGACTTTTCCGGTGGACTTCCCCAAAATTTTCTTTCATACAAACCTTGTTCTGGCAATTAGAAACACAACAACAAAAATGAGCCAAATCTGTCACGCCTTCCTCTAGTCATGATGTAACATACATGCGACGATTGATTTTATCATAAATACGCTCATAACTCAAAACAGAAGACAATCTAAAAGTTATAATTTCAATAAAATATGTCTTATTTAAAATAAAAATTGACGTGTCCAAGGATTTCTTTCAAAAACATTTGATAAAAGTTCTATTTGGATAGTTCCAGACTTTACACAAGCACGGTATATTATATGTAAAGCGACTTTTAAGACAAATTTTCCATTACATGTCAATCCAAAGTAAGGTCCGGCAACCATGCTGCTGACAGCTGTCTATTCCTAGAATTTTAAATGGCAACGTCGCATTTCGTTTCCAACGTATTTGCACTGGGCATTGTTTTGTCTTGTGGGTGTAATCAGGTTATGGTCACTGGAATACGCAGACTCGTACAGATTGTTAGTAATGCGTGGCAGAAGGTAGGATTGTCTGACAAAGGTAGCATATTCTCTCTCTGGCAATTTATGCGATTGGAGGGGTATGGGAGTCCCCGACAGCCTGACGCCAACCGTTACGACAGCTAATAAAATTGCCAGTTGTGGATTGCAATTCTGTTAAAAACATCTGTGCAAAATGCATTCCATCCTTTGTGTGCTCCAAAGAGGTTTGCCCAGTTTTGCTCATTCTTTGTGCTTAGAAACAAGGCTGCAGGTAGTTGATACTCGTGTGCTCCTTAAATTTGTGATAAAACTCTTGAAAACTTGAAATTGTTTAAAATGAGTGGTTTGAGAAAAAGGAAATGCTGCGTACCCGGCTGTAGCAATAAAGAAACACCAAGGTACTCACTTCCCAGCGAAAAACGTGTGCGTGTCGTTTGGCTGCAACGTATAGGAAACCTGAAATTAAGCAATATAGAAGATAAACGCATTTTAGGTTCCTATGTTGTATGCCAAACACATTTTTCGGAGATGTGCATTGATAGCAATGGGAAACTGCCAACTATAAATTTGCCAGGTAAGATATCTACTGTGTTCAAAAGTTCTGAAGTGTAACTCTTAAAACTGTTTAGGGTTTCATGAAACTTCAACAGAAGAAAACTCCTTTTGTTACCCTTTACAGGAGAAATATGAAACTCCTGAAAAAGTGAAGGGTATGTTATCAATTCTCAGTATGTATGCATTCTGCTGATTAGTATATATTTGTAATTTATAGGGATACTAGCTCAGTTCGAAGCTTCTATACCATCTACATCAAGGGGGAATAGTGAGGAGCTAACCATCGTAAGGGAGGATGTGCCACGGCAATATCCATCTGTCAGACGACAGCTGTCTGACGTGTCTACAGAACCTGGCACAAGTGGTAAATAATAGTTATTTACTATAAAGTGGGATAAGAGCATCATTAATATACGTGTGTGTAAGTTACAAACGAGTGCGTAGCACGAGTTATGTAAGCACACAAGTATATTAATGATATGATGCATTCTCACACATAAATTTTAATTTTTTTTATCTACAACTGCCCAAAATTGAGAAAAGTGCATTAAGAGAATGTCAGATCTGTCATTTTCAAAAATATTTTAGTAGAAAAATGTCATTCATTAACACTATTTCAGTTAGGTAATCAAATTTGAGTTACGTAATAAGTTTCATTACGTAATGCAAATGGATCTGATTTCATTATCTAACTGAGTTAGATAATGGCGTAACTAACTCAAATGAATTTGATAATAGGTTTTTATCCAAGCAGATGTAGAAAAAATTATTTATTGTAAAATATGTTTTTAGACGACCATATATGAAAGTAACATTATCGCGACAGCAGCCTAACACAGAAAGTTGACAATTTCAAACACTAGCACGATATTATATCGTACTAGTCATATCGTAACGGCACAAAGTTATTCAAAACATGGCCTGCTTAATTGTGTGACAAACGTCACTTTGACGTTTGTCACACAATTCAGCAGACCGTGATTCAAATCATCGAGACGCTTTTGCCAATTGTACCAATAATAATGTAACAATCAATTTTGCAAAACCAAATAAAAACAATTCTTAAAAATTGAATTTCCTTTGAGTGGTTGTCTAAAAAATAGTGTTCATAACTCGCCCGAAAGTGCAAATATCTGTGCTCGTGTTTTAGATCCACTCGGGCTTCGCTTCGCTACGCCCTCGTTTGTGTAATCAACACTCGCACGATATTTGCTACTTTCGACGCTTGTAATGAAAATAACTATTTTATAATGGTTTTGATATCTAGGCATCGGAGATTTAAGACTGCATACAGTAAGGGAAATGTCACCCAGCAGACCCTCGCTCCAATACTCCGTTTATCGTAAAAGGAAGTAAAACCCGTCTACAAAACTTAACAGTGTGTTATTTACTGAATGGTTAGTTGTACGTAAAAAACCTGTAGAATATTTTTTGTAGAGAATTTCCTAGCCTTCACTTTTTGTAATAACTAAAACAGTCATACGACCCATAGAAAGCGAGATATTTGCGAAAAACTTATTTCGGAAACGGAGCTGTCGGAGGTACCTTTCCGAACGCAGCAATTATTTCTAATGTCAAAATAAAGGTGTATGCAAAATTTCAGTTCACTTGGATTTTTTCGGCAGATGCTGCGGTTTTCCGTCTAATGTAACTGGACTATGGGTTAAAGTCACAGATATTAACAATAACTGGCACAATGCTAGGGCAGTACTAGATTCTGCATCCCACGCTAATTTCATTACCGAAGATTTGGCAAATAAATTGCAATTAAAAAGACAAACGGTTGCTACTACAGTAGTTGGACTAAATTCTAAAGCTTCGCAGTGTAATTCCAGTAGTAACATCCAGATAGCATCATTACACAGTAATTTTAATATAAATATGAACTCTTTAGTTATTTTAAAAATTACTGAAAATTTACCTCTCGTGTCGTTTGATCGATCAAATTTCAACGTACTCAAAAACATCGGATTAGCTGATACTACTTTTAATAAATTCTTGCCCGTAGACATGTTAATCGGCGATGGTCATTTCTATGAACTATTGTGTATCGGCCAAATTAGCCTGGGCAAGAATCTGCCAGTTTTACAGAAAACCCTACTGGGTTGGATAATTTCTGGAATGTATCAAACGAAAGAGGTCTACGGCAGTAGCTTAATTTGTTCACATTTAACCACGATGCTTGGGCATTTTGAAAAACGTAAAATTTGACGTATTGACTTTTCTCTATAATTTATTCAGTTAATTCTTCAATCAAAGATCGTTCGTGCAAAACACTTGTCTAACCAGATTTGGTTTTTTTTATTTGCTATGATTGCTAGAAAGCAATTAAACTCGGTTAAACCCTTAGGAAAAGAACCCTCAACGTTAAGCGTTCATGTCTTTACGTCAATTTCTTCTTGTTTAATTTAAGTAATCAATTGTTTATAAAATTGTAATCTTTCCAACAAGAGTTGAGCACTCGTGATTCTACGGTGGAAAAATACATATTAATATTTTATATAACATTGACGTATTTCTAAGTTTGATCATTGAATGAAAAATCCTGAAACATACTACGTATTATTGAGAAAAAGTAACTTACTGGAGTATCTTCTAGTATATATCGAATTGTCGATTTAAAAATTCATAGGGTTACTACATTAAAGTAAAATGCTGTACAATCTTGCAATAAAATATTTAAAGTGATTCAATCAAAAAAGTTAAGCGGCAAAAAGTTATACTTAGTTTTGAAAATTAGGGGGAATTTCTGCCAGTCTATTCCCGTTGTTTGTTAGTTTTTTATTTCAATAAAGAAAAGTGATGCTTATACAGTATCCGGTCAAAATTGTTTTTTTGGAACACTACACAGGGTGATTTATAAGGTTGGGCACAAGCTTCGACAGATGATTTCTAACACTATTTTTAGTTGGGATCAACCGATAATCGGTATCGGCCATATTGGCTGAATTAGGTATATATCGGTATCAACCAAAACACCTGTATCAGTCGATCCCTAATGTTTAGTAAAAAACTGTATATGAACCCATTAAGAAGTTGACACTGGAGAAAAAACATTTCTAGTGTGAACTTTAGTAGCCATATCTTCTTAACGAAACAATTTTACAAGATAGGTTGTGTACAAGTTTTACTTACAATATTATCAGCAATTATTTAAATTTTTTTTTAATTACCGCTAAAATTGTTTTTTAAATTAGTTACTAAATAAACAAATTTGCACGTAAGTCGTGTAATTGTCCAACAAATAAGCCTGCGCCGATCGGATAGACACTTCATCTTCTCTAACCTAAAAGTAAAATATAGTTGACCCAGTTTTAAAGGCAGCAATTTGTTCTTTCATAGCCATACTAGATAAGATTAATTTTTGATCATATATCAACACAGACTGCTACGTCTACGTAGTATTTGCAAAATTCTTTAAATTTTTATTTATTGATATCGAACTGAAGCTGTATATTTAACGTTTTCTTTTTGCAGGTCATCAAGTTCGTCAAGAAGTTTTAAAATCTCTTCGGACAAAGAGACATGGACCATCAACCAGTAAGTTGCAGTTGAATCCCTATGTAGTTTGAAATAGAGTTTCTGTTCCGAAGGGTTCCAGCGTTTCAAGTAAATCGTCATTTTTCCATCCCAATGTGTCACACCGAAAGAAACAAAAAATAAAGGGTAAGAGCCACATACGTGTTAATTTCTTCGTACTTGTTAACCTACTAATAAATTGTACATTCGCTAATGGAATATCTTTCTTTAGCCCGCCGTAGTCGATACGTGTCGCCAAAAACACCAGAAAATAACCTTTGATGATTGGACAGAAGAACAACAGAACGCAACGACGGAGTACTTTCAAATTGTATTCGAGCTAATTTGAGGAATCACATCGATTATGGAAATTTAAAACCAGATGTATGTACTATAATTTAATTATTTTATTATCTTATTAATAACGTTTCTAATCAATAGTAATATAACAAGGGCTAGACATACTACTGATACTTTTGCACACGCGAAGGGTCGAGTGCTGGTTGCAATGGAAACTGTCCCGAGGGCAGTTTTCTAAGGGAAACTAACACGATGACTCTTGGCACGGGCAAAATTATATGTGAGTGTGTCGCCTGCGTTTATATTTTGAAGATTATTACACACAGCTGTCGCATGACAAATATACAATGAGAACCATGCATTTTTTTAAAATCGACCGATCTCGAACTGATTTCCTGATGAGCTCCTTAGTGCTAATTATCGACCCCGTAGATGGTGTGATAATTAGAAATAGAAATGCAAGTAACAAGCAATTTGAGTTTTTTGGCATTATTAGATCAATTTTAAATCATAATTCGTATACGCGTTTTGTGTAATAATCTTCAAAATATAACCGCGGGTGACACACTTGCATATAATTTTGCCCGTGCCAAGAATCATCGTGCTGGGTGCCCTTAGAAAACTGCCCTCGGGACAATTTTCATTGCAACCAGCACTCGACCCTTGGCGTATGCAAAATTATCGGTAAGTATGTCTCGCCCTTGTTATATTAATTACTATGTATTATTACACCTACTGCCGGTCTTATAAAAACCACTAATCTGACATTAACTTTAATTCGCTGTTAAAAGAAACAAAAGCGCATCAAAACGTCAGTGCTTATGACATTTTATTCATTAGTAAACAAATTTTGATGCGCTTTTGTTTATTTTAACAGCGAATTAAAGTTAACGTCAGATTAGTGGCCTTTATAAGACCGGCTGCTAATGCCTATACAAATTATGATTTAAAATTGATCTAATAATGCCAAAAAACTCAAATTGCTTGTTTCTTGCATTTCTATTTCAAATTATGACACCATCTACGGGGTCGATAATTAGCACTAGGAAGTTTAACGGTTTCCCTAGGCAGCTTATCAGGTAATCAGTTTGGGATTGGTCGATTTAAAAAAAATGCATGGTTCTGATTGGATGATATCTATCATGTGACAGTTGTGTGTAATAATAGTAATCTACTTAATGCTCTGGACCTCTTGAGAAGTAGTATCACCGCGTAGTGAAATTTACTGCAAAACGTGCTTTTTAGACATTTGAACGTATTTAAAAATTAAACTAGAAATTTCGAATTTTTGGATGCAGAATTTTTTAATGACTAAATGTGTTCCAATAGGTATCCATTAAAAATTATGTCATCTAGCATGGCTATGAAATAGTTCCTAATTTATGAATGCAACAACGTTATACTATACTATGTCAAGTTTAACATTTGATTTTAAGTGACTTATAGTTTCATTCAGAAATTAGGAACTATTCCATAGCCATAACTACTTACTTAAATACTTATGTTATTAACAGCTTTAAACATTTGTAGGTTCGACTGATAACGGTACTTTGCACTCCGAAGTCTTTAATGGCATTAAAAACCCCTTTTAGA
The DNA here is from genome assembly GCA_940337035.1 of Agriotes lineatus. Classification (NCBI taxonomy): domain Eukaryota; kingdom Metazoa; phylum Arthropoda; class Insecta; order Coleoptera; family Elateridae; genus Agriotes; species Agriotes lineatus. Next base: position 52,846 of record CALNHX010003903.1, on the reverse strand, counting down.
GATGCCATACGACTGCGAAAAGTGCCATCGTTCCCGGAGATACGAGAAGCCAACTTGCAGTACCCCTCTTTGCAGTGTGAAACCTCGACTGTTATAAAAACGGCCGTGTGCAACATCATACGAAACAACAAGCGTTCGTAATCCACATGGTCATTATTATTTGAAAGTTGTTTTATTTTGGTTTACCGATATTGCTATTTTTAAATTATTGCATTATTTGTGGTTTATTATCTGTTAGTTACTAAATCATGTTTTTATGTTTGTAAACTGATTTTTTCTACAACCGTGTCTAAAGTAGATACTTTGAACACGTTAGTTAGTTTGTAACGTGTCAATTTTTAAAACGCAGTGCATAAAAAATTCTTTACAAACCTTGGAGCGTAAAAGTAAGATGTATTTTGGGTTACGTATGATAAAAAAAGTGAAATGTTCGGTTGTAGAAGAAATCTAGTATGCAATAGTGTGTAAAAGGTCTTTTTTGCATAGTGATCGTTAAAGTCGTTTTTTTTTAACGAAAAATCGTATTGAAAGTTCCACTTTTTTTAATGCAAAAATCGTGAAAAAAAGTACGCTTTTTTACTATTTTATTGAAATGTCAATGTGACGGTTGTCAATTCCGAAGTCCTTTTCGACTAAATTTCGACCAAGAGATCACTATCCAAAAAAACTACGTGTACAGGGTGTTTTTTTTTCGTTGATATTATAGTGTACATACTAAAGGTTAAGAGATACAAAAAAAGTAGTATACGTGTCTCGTCCTCTTTTTTAGTGGTTAGTTTAATGGCGTAATCAGAACTACGCTAACTAGATTTGTTTAGGAAATACAGGGTGATTCTCAAAATCTGCTGTTTTTTGTAATCTCTTGTAACTTCTTAATTAGCGGAGTTACAAAAAAAATTGTAAATACAAAAAACATGCGAGTTTTTACGTAGATCCAGCGGCGTACTTAAAAAAATTATAAGGGTTTTGATTTTTGAGACATTTAGAAAATTATCATTTTTTAATAAGATCTGTATCTGGATAGCTCATAAAATTACATTTCTTTTTACCATTGCAACGATATATAATGCTTAATATTTTATTTTATTGTAAATAGCGAAAATACCAAAAAACCCAAAACAATTAAGATTTTTTTTAGTGGTCCATAGATTGAGTCACCATTATTTTTGTTTTAGAATGACATTTCAACGTTTTTGTTTTAATGACAGTTAATACTAGTTTTATAATATTCTGAAATCGTAAGCAAGAATATCTTAAAATCAAAATTTTGCATAATTATGATTTGGAAAAAAAAGAATATTTGTCCCATATTAATTATGAATTAGAAAAAATTGGAGTTTTATACCACATCTACAAAAATCTTTTTTCGCTTGTTGACACTTTCCTATTTCGAAAAAAACGTTGAAATGTCATTACCAAAAACAATTACGATTCAATCCATGGCCAACTAAAAAGATCGTATTATTTTGGGTTTTTTTGGTATTTTCGCTATTTAGGATAAAATAGAATAATAAGTATTATATATCGTTGCAATGGTAAAAAACAATGTAATTTTATGAGCTACCCAGATATAGGGTGTCCCATTAAAAAAATGATAATTTTCAAAATATCTCAAAAATACCCACCCTTATAATTTTTTCAAGTACACCGTTGGATTCTACGTAAAACGTTGCATGTTTTTTATATTTACAATTTTTTTTGTAACTCCGCTAATTACGAAGTTACAAGAGATTACAAAATACAGCCTGTATTTCCTAAACAAATCTAGTTAGCGTAGTTCTGATTATGCCATTAACCTAACCACTAAAAAAGAGAACACGACATGTATACTAGTTTTTTTGTATTTCTTACCCTTTAGTATGTACCCTATAATATCAACGAAAAAAAAAAACAACCTGTACAACACGTTTTGAAAGTCCTCACTCGCGTTTTAATTCTACTCCATTCGTGCCGAAAGAGTAGCTTTACGCGCTTGTATCATAAATTACTACTATAGAACTTCAATTCTACTTGCCTGCTAATCTAATGAAGGTATTATGTTTTTTAAGATATTTTTTAGAAATTGTCAACTGGTAACTAACTATTGCTTTTGGTTTTTTGGCTGACCATTATTTTTACCAAATGCTTTTCTGTTATTTAACAAAAAGTTTTCAACACGATTAGCAGTTTTGTTATTTTTTTAAATTGCTATTTTCTTATTGTATCACTTTTAAAATATGATTTTGTTAGATTTTAGTTTGGATAATTAAAAATGCATGTGTGTACTTTTTACCATTTAAATTATATGGTTTCTTCACTGTATTTTAATATTTCCATTGTAAACATTGCCAAAGGTGTTCCATGTAATATTTTAGATTATAAGTAAAAATACGTTGAAGTGTACTTTTGTTATATTTTGTATTTGAATGTAAATAGGAAATGGCTTACTAAATAAAATATAAAAATGGATTTACTTGTTTCATTATATCTAGATATTTATTAATACGATGTGCTGATATTGGTTTTTTTCTGAATAATTGGTATATTATGCTACTCGAGAGATTTCAATAGTATTTGTTATTTGTTTAATAATTAAGGGGTTAGAGCACTTTGAAATTGTGAGAAGTGCATCTAGTTGAAGGGAATACTCAAATTTATTAGAATAAAAAGGATACAACTGATTTTTATATAAAATCTGGAACATTTTAATCATCTAATACTTGGGAGCTTTAAAATTACTTAACTTTAAGCAATGGTAATTATTGTTGGCGAATTTGTTATTAATTCAATGGTGAAACTGTGATTAGAAGCTGTAAAAGTTTTATGAATAATGCAGGGTCCACGAACTAGTGAGACCTACTTAAAATAGGTTGGTGGACCCTGTACAAGTTGATAAACACGTTTCTGCAATAATAATTTGTCTAACATTACCTATGCATCATTAATTTTAAACCTTAAATTAACAAAAATTGCCAAAAAACGAATTTTGTGACAACATACATATTGTGACATATATTAAACAAAGGGGGGAGTGGAGACTAAATTAATTCATTCATTCATGTAGTTCTGCACTTCACATAACAAATTTTATAATATTTAACACCTGTTAGTTATGTATAAACAATTTGTAGTAACATTTTCCACATATTTCATGAATAAACTTAAAACTAAGATTTTCAATGCTTTTAATACTACATCCCGCCATTATTTTTGGCTCGGTTCATGCAAGTTAAACAACTGTTTTACCGACAGCTCACAACTACCATTTATTATGTCTATTAGCCCATACAACGATTTTATTTCCCGCTAAAACTCGCATCGTCGTATGTGGGAAACGATGAATATATATATATATATATATATATATATATATATATGAGATTTGTTCTTTTGGCACCCAAATTGCATACTTTTTTACAATGTGACACCCGTTTTTACCATATGACACCCGGCTTTGGGTGCCATAAGGTTTTTCAATGCAAATTGCATTAAAGTCGTAGTACTCCTTTTATATTACGAAAAAAAGATAAATGTGGTGGGTGTCGCATTGCAAGATATTTTCGCTGCTTATACAAATTAGTTCATTAAAGTTACCACCAGAGGTCTACCAATCGTATACACAGGTATACAGTGTATAGAAAATTCGAACTTGCGGCACCACGATAAGTGTTCGCGATTATGGCACCCGATACGTGGCAACATTGCAATAATGAAATTTTCCAGTATCGTCCACCTATGTATTTTATTATTCTGTCGTCAGTCTGAGTTGAGTGGTGGATGTTGTAAGTGTTACTGGCAGTATGAGGGAGAGAACAAGAAAGATATTAGAATTAGCTGCAAAAGGTAAGTTATGGTTTAATATTAATTTTAAATACTCAACAAAATTTTAAGTTCACGTTTGGTTTAAATTATTATTTATTAATTTGGTTACTTCTTAAAATGCAAGAAGCAAAAAACTTCTGGATAAATAGAAAATGTGATGGATTCATTTTATCATCATCAAATAAATAGTCTGAAGCTACTTTATTTTATATTTTTTCACTTAACCAATTTATTAAGCACCATAAATACTTTGCGATCTTAATACATACAATTAGCTACTTTTGTCATTATTACAAAAACATGTATTTCTAACAAGTACGTTAAAAAATTATCAACTGTTAAATTTCTTAATAAAATTGCGTGCTCTAAAAGTTTAAATAAAAGCAAATACGCATTTAATATACAAAAGTGCTTCAGTTTTAGCGAATGAAATCGTTTGACGTCGTACTTTTTTTAGTTTCAAGAAAACGATTCTGTTTCTAGTTTTACATATTTAGTCAGCCGCGGACTGGATGTGATAGCTAGGTGACATTAGCGGCCGATGTCAATGGATGTAGGGGTCGAAAATTGCTATAATGAACTTCTCGAATTTATCATTTAATAGTTCATACGGTCGAGAAAAAAATGTTTTCGTAACAGAATTTCTCCGAAATCATGATATTGACATATAGATAACTTTGTTTTGTTTGATCAACACCAAGCTAGAAAGGCGTAGTGGTCAATGTGACCTCACAGTACTGCTGTTCGGCGGTTCTATTCCGTTTAATGTAATATTATTGTTTTAATAACAGAAAACTTAATACCCGGCGTGTTGGCGGTAAACAAAAACTACACTGTTGCAGAAATTCGTTGACCTCTAAACAGTAGGTAGCTAACAGTGTGTCCCCGGGTTTAATTGACGCGATTTTTCGTTTCTTAATACGAAAAACAGAGCCATAATTTCATATCCTGAACAACTTTTCATAATAAAACTTTGCCGTATTATTGACCGAAAAGACACTTTGCCATATAAAATAATTCTTTTACATTTTTCATAGCGTCCTGATTTTTAACAAACTAAAAATCTAGTTAAAACTATTTTCAGACCAAACGGCGGAATCCCATCACATAACAATGAAATTCTCAAATTTTTTGTTGATTATACCTATAGCGAACTTAATCCGGTGACACACTGTATAAATGATATTAATGGGATTTTAGAACGTACATTCTGCGTGTTTAATAATAAATTTTAAATACCCTTTAATTTTAATTTTTGAAGATTTAAAAAAAAGTATTAGAAACAACGGTTGCGTTACCTACTCTTTTGTGGTTTTAGAAGTTCAGGAGAAAGAAATAATTTCAGAAGGAATGTATTGCTTTGATGAGGAAAGCGAAGAAGCCTTGCAGAATGAAAGTGACGATACAACATATATTCCATCAACACCGAATACGTCGTCTTCTGAGGTAAATATATTTTTTATTGTAACTTTTTCTAAAAATCTTTGGTATTTATTCTTTGTCATCTAGGATGACAGAAACTCTAGTGATGTCAGTACTAAAAGCTTTCCCATAGCAAGGGCGAAATCTATTAAGGCAAATCTGGTAATTTATGTTATATGCATACAAACGTTATTTAGTTGCTAAGAGCTAGCATATTTCTTATTTTACTAGACGGATTTATTAAATGTAAAAAGTACAAATAATGCAACCCAACAGTGTTTGTCATCCGTTGATGTACCGGAAAATCAAGAGCTTTTTTCTGTTATTCCATTGGAATTGGAATTCAGCAACAATTTGACGGCAAGTTTAATTTTAAAAAATAACTGTAAACATTTTTATCAGCAACTGATTTTTTAAAGAAGTTTTCTGAATTTTTCTGTGGCATCCACCATTTTATACATCAATTTTTTCCTTTTTAAGTATTGGCAGATAGCTTTTATAAGAACACTTTACATTATAATTGCCGATAAACATATGTAGTTACTTTGTAGGAAGACTGCCCAATTTCGGAAGAAGTCATCGCAAAACTAAATACAGAATGTTTAAAAATAAATATCGACGGAAAGACAAAATCAAAAACTATAAGATCAAAGGTAGGCCATGTAATTTAGGACTACAGTATTTTTAAATTTATTTTAAAATTCAAGGGGTCGAATGTTTTACCTTCATTTTTGATGAAAGGCAAATATAAAAAAACCATGTGCAAGTTCTGCGATAATGAAATTATATCAAAGCATTTTGCAAGACATCTTGAAAGAAATGATGGAGAAGAGAAAGAAGTTCGAGAAATGTTATCATTGAAAAAGCATAGTGTTGAAAGGAAGCAGATGCTTTCATTAATAAGAAATGCTGGAAATTTGGAAATCGGAATTCGAGGTCAAATCATACCTAAACGACGATGCTTGAATTATGAAAATTCAGATGAAAATTACGCTATTTGCATTCATTGCAAGGCCTTCTACAAACGATATGCCCTTTCGCGGCATGTGAAACAATGTTTTGCTAGAGCCGAAAAGAAACATAGCAGAGGTGAACGCCCTTTGCAAGAGTCTGTAGTTTTTTTAGCATGTCAAAAAAACTACGGCCAAATTTTGAATAAGCTTGCTGTTAAACGAGACATATTTAGCAGGATGCAAAGTGACAACATCACTGCCACGGCTGTGGAAGATATATTAATAATTTTATGGGGAGAAGATTTATTAAAAAAGAACAAAAATACTCGTAGTCTATCTCATATATCCAACAAATTACGTGAGTGTGCAAAGTTTCTTCTTAGTATAAGAAACCTGGGTCCTTATACTGATATGCTTTCCATATTAACCCATTAGTGCCCAGAACTTTTTTTTTTCTACTTTTTTGAAATAAGCAAAAAGTTTACCTGTAAATAATGTAAAATGAACATATTAATGAGTTTTTTGAAAATTAGTGGTTTAGTTTTTGAAAAAACGGCTGTTGCGAAAACGCAACACCGGACATATAGGATACCAATATAAACAAAACTAAGTAAGTAAGAAAAGTATTTATTTTATTGTTATTTCTTATTTTGTGTGATATTTAACAAAACATTTTTCATGAAGAGCGACACTACATTTGGTACACTTTCTTATAGTTGTAGAACGGCACATGGCACATCGGGTTCTTTTTGCCTGGGACCCAATAAGATGACCAATATTATCATAACGAACATCTAATGATGTTCTTTTAGAGATTGAATGCACCGGGCCTGGTCTACTTGGTGCTCTACCAAAACAACTTAGCAATCCTTTGGCAATACTTCGGCGAAATTGTAACAAATCCATTTCCGGTTGATCTGCAACTTGTTCTCTCATTTTCCTATAAATCAACCAAGCGTTTTGGACAGCAACATCAAGACCCCAATTGAAAAGCGGCCAGTACCACTTCTTTGACCGCATACTTGTTCGATAATATGCAACATTTTGGTCCATTCCATCTGTTCCACCCATATTTTCATTGTAGGTTTTTACCAAATTTGGTTGGACGACTTTTATATTTTTACTTTCGGCAAACGAATATCTTCTAGTTTGGTAAGTTGGGTGTGCACCTATGCAGTTGGAAGCGAGAGTAACCAGACTATTGTCATTCCACTTACACAGCAAGACGTTATTTGTGCTGTCATACTGTATTTCAAAGTGACCTCGTGCCGACTTTTTCGTTATATCATTTAGTGGACATTTCTCAATTCTATTCGATCTTACAGTTCCAACATATCCTATGCCCCTAGCAGTCAATTGGTCTATTAGATTTAGGGAAGTAAAATAATTGTCGGCGTATAAAACCTGTGGAATGTACTCTTCAACCGATACTTTAGGGATTTCATCAGCAAACTGCAAAATTATGCTACTGCCTAGTCCAAATTCTTCTCTATATTTGTTTTTTTGACCCTTGGCGCCTTGATAAATTTGAAAATCAATAAGATATCCATATTTTAAATTCCAGCACCAACTCTTATAGCCAAAACGTATTGGCTTTCCTTTTATATGTTGTTTCATCCCATGTCGTCCATAATACGGAATCATGGCCTCGTCTATACTAGATTCTGTTTTCCAAATGGTATACTCATAAAAGGATTCCCTTAGCATTTCAATGTAGGGTAGAAGTTTGTATGTTTTGTCATTTTGATCAATATTTTGATTGTCATTGAAGTGAAGGAATCTCATCAGAGTTTCAAATCTGTTACGGCGCATAGCATTTGAAATCATAATGTTTTTAACATCATCCGCTTCCTCCCAATACATACGTCTTCTGGAGTTAACATTGTATCCGCTAACCAATAAAATACCAATAAAGACTTTCAGTTCATCCACACCGAATTCTAGTCGGGCGCCTTTTTGAAGAGCATACCGAACTGTTTCTTTTACAATATGGGTTAAAAGTTTATCACTGAAGAAGAGTTCAAATATTTGAAGTGGGGTAAGCCAGAACCACCTTAACTTACAAGCCGTAGCATAGGTACACTGGCAACGTCGCGTCGGGGGCCGAAAACCATTCAAGCATTTATGGTTCATTCAATATTTAGTTCATTTAAAGAAGTTGTGGCACTTTTTCATGTAGTAAATTTGACAGGGGAATAGCTTGGAAAACTGACTAAGAATGTTTTAAGTTTCATTCACAGTAGCGGACTAATAGTAATTTGCATTTGTCTGATGGTAACCGAGTTAACGTAAATATGTTCGAATTATTATACAAATATTTGAGTCCAGGCGGTGGTAATGATGGTAACTGTTTCAAAGTTACTAATCCATACGTTCCAAATATACCAATTTTTTTATGTATGATACGGTATACATGTTTTTAAAAATATAAGAAATAACTGGTTAAATAAAAAAGATGGGGATAAAACATTTATAGGTATTTCCTTCTTTTGACAATATTGATGATTGTGATCTACAGAAAGCTTACTTCAGTGATCTCCGTAACCTTTATGGAAAACATAGTAAGGCTACTAAATTAATTGCGACTGCTCCTAAATTAAATTACAAAACTGTATATCCAAATAAATTTGGGAAGCAAAAGGTTAACCTAGTAGAAAATGTTTTTCATGAAACAACAATTGCATCCTTACAAAGTAGCAGTCTAGATAAAAATAGTACAGTGACATTTTTTTAAATTATAAATAAACGGTGGAGAATTATTAATATACAAAGTAAAATAAAGGGGTTATGTAAACGAGATAGCAATCAGTTGCCATTTATCAGCACTGATGATCTACGGTTTGAGTTTCTAAACAAATTTGTGGTCTGGTTGGAAAAATGGAAAACCCTGGAGAGTAACAGCATAACATTAGATACTTTTAGAGCCATAATTCAGAGCATCCGGGTATTAACCGAAGTATTACAATTTTCCTTGTTACAGTAAAAACAAGTTTATGTTCTGACAGGCAAATTTCAATCTGATTGTATAGAACGCCGGTTCGGTAACTTTCTGGTTGTAGCTATAAAGTGTCTGTACAGATGGTTATGGAGTCAGAAGAAAAATACGCTTAAAGAGTGTTTTTGGTTTACATTCTTCTCGGTATGGCAAAGTATTATTCAATCCAGATTTGCTTATTAATACAAACTCGGATATGGATTATAGTAAGTGTGGGCTCGATATTGATATAAAAATGTTCAGTGATATTACTTCTATGAACGTTTCGAACAACTTTGATTTGTCAGAAATAATATATGTTGCGGGTTATACTGCTAGAAAAGCATTAAAACAAGTAGATTGTAGTATGTGCCGTAGCTTACTTTCTGATGACACTGAAATAAATGATAGCTACTTTAACGATCTACAAAGGGGTGGTCTTGTGATTCCATCTGAATTAGTTATGAATTTAGCTCTTGTGGCATTAAATATATTTTTCTACTTAATTAGCTCTAAATATGAAGATTTATTTATTCGATGTGGTGAAAATCATAAACTACTGTTAGTTATTCTAGTGACAAGATTTGCTGAAGGAGATGATTATGCACAAATTTGGTTTTTAGAAAAGCCATGTACACATCAATCGGTTCCTTTATTTAAAAAACTTATTTGCATTTTTTCTAATATGATCCTAAACAACTACACCATATAAAGGAAAAGTCTAAAAGATGCACATTCTAATGTCAATAAAAAACCAATTCAAAACCTACAGGGGCAAACGTAAAGAAATATCTGAATAAATCTGATTCTAAAAAGAATCGAAAGCTATCTACATATTAATAGTTTAATATTTATGTATTAATTTCTGTTTTCGTAACAATTAATTGGCAATGTAATAGCATTAGTATATTATTTCTTTTTATTATACCCTATACGTATAATTGTTAAAATAAATATATATAAACTTACTTGTTCATATATTTTACTTACTGATTTTATAGAAATTATTCGTTTCTCTCACATTTATCAAGTACGAGTTTGAATTCGCGCCATTTTCTAGGCCCCCTAATAGCGCGAAGTGCGACGTTGCCATTTCAATGCTCCGGCTTGTAAGTTAAGGTGGTTCTGGGTAAGCGGACGCGAATAAAATGATGGCAAAACATTTCTCCAATTAGAATTTTTTTCTTTTAGAGTGGTACTTAGCGAATTATCTATCGGTAAGTCAGTATTGATCCATTTTCTAGAAGCCCTTGTCAATTTTTTGGATGATATTTGTTGAAGTTTTTTAACACTCTTTGCTCTGGAATTTGAATTAGAGTCATTGTTGAATTTTTCTGTTAATACTTCGATAGCTGCTGGGTCATATAAGGCTTCAATATTTTCTTCAGCGATATTTATATTGCCCTCATCAACTCTAATATCGTCTGCTTCATCAAAAATATCAAAAACTGCTTCTGCTTCCGATTGTAGCTGGGCGCTGCTCAAGTTGTCGAAGGACCCACCAAAATCTTCATCACCGCTATCTTCATCGGTTAATTCATGGGAATCAGGAGGAGCTAAATAAACTCGAGCACTACTAGCTGACTCCATGATATTTGATTCCTCAAGCATTGACATTATTCTGTGGGTTCTGGAAGTATATATTGTCTTTTGCTTCATCGTAGGTTGAGTTGAGCTCCGAAGGGAGCTTGAAGAACAAGGCAATTGGTCCATTTTGATGTTAGTTTTTGATCCTGAAAGTAAGAAGTAAAAACTGCAGTGCAATAAACAATTTTTTGCAACTGACCGCAATAAAAATTAACTAATAATAATACCAGTCAATTAATACGTATATGCCCGGTGTTGCGAAAACGCAATGTAAGCAAAATATACCTATGTACCCGGTGTTGCGAAAACGCAACGACAAAAAATAAACGTACGTAGAAGTCACAAATAAAAAAATTTGGGACTCACCTTGTGCACACACCACAAATGGTATCTCCAAACACTAATTCCACAAAAAAAATTAATATTATTCACAAAAGTCGCGATATTTTGGCTTTTATGTATCTAACAACACCTGCAATCCTGCCGTCAACTCGAAGCACATGTTTGATAGCCTTATTCTGAATGCGCATGTCCTATTTCAGTTCGTAAATGTGTTGAAGCCAGTAGAGGCAACTGTAAATAAACAGATTTTGTCGGTTTTAAATTCATTTATTTTGTTCGTTGTCCAGTAGATGTCATTAAGTCAACCACTTACACCTGTTGCGCAAACGCAACACTGGGCACTAATGGGTTAAAACCTGAATGTTTTGATGACGCTATAGAAGCTACTAAAATAATGTCAAGATATGATCCACATGCCAGAAGCTTTGGCGCTGCTTCTCTTGCGTTGCATTTTGGAACATCATTAAAAAAATGTCCGATTTAGCAACAAAGTTGATCTTGAGAAAAAAAATACCTCTTGTAGTGCATGATATAGAAAAAACATTGACAGCTGTGAAACGATTTAAAAAGATTGTTGAGAGTCAATGGACAACTGAACTGGGTAGCTTGGCTGTTAAGGATCTAAGTGAAAAGGCCGCTGTAAAACCGAAGTTGCTTCCGATTACCGAAGATATTATGAAGTTGAAGAAACTAGTAGAAGAAATTGCAGAAAAATCCTACGAGAAATTAAAAAATTCAAAAAATTTGCAAGAATATAGATCTCTAGTGGAAACTACTTTAGTTTTGGCTATTTTGCACAATAGAAAAAGAGTGGGAGACATTCAATACTTAAATTTAAATTCATATCAGGAACAAATTGACACAGAACATTCAACTTTACAAACCGAGTTAACGTCATCATTAACCGATAAAGAAAAGGTACTCACTCAGCATTACAAAAAGATAACTTCAGTTGGTAAAGGCAGCAGGCCTGTGTCAATTCTCATACCAAAAAATATTCAAAAATATTTTAGAAAGATACATGATTTACGATTAAACTTAAATTGTTTTTCAAATGAAAATACATACTTTTTTACCTATCCCAAGTCATTGCGCTGGATTGATGGATGTAGTGTTATAAGAAAATACGCCAAAATCTGTGGCGCTAAACATCCAGAACTTCTTACTTCAAGTCGTCTAAGAAAACACATCGCTACCGTCACACAAATTCTTAGTTTAAGGGGAAACGAGGTGGATCAACTTGCAAAATTTATGGGCCACACAACAAGAACACATGAAAATTTTTACAAGTAACTAGATACTTAGTTTGTAATTCGCTTATATATTATATATTTCGAACTTTTTTAGATTGCCTCAGGATATTTATCAAGTAGCAAAGGTATCTAAAATACTACAATTAATGGAAAAGGGCAATGCAGCTGACTATAAAAATAAAACTTTGGATGAAATTGAGATTAATATGGAGACCATAGATTCTGACTTTGAAGATGTCAATAATGAAAAAGATGAAGGCATTTTCTTTTTATACGTAACCAAGATAGACTATTGTTTTTATTTTTGCAGATAGATTAGAACCCACTGATACAAGAGAACCTACAGATATAAGAGATCCCATACATATAACTGAACCTGTCAGTCCAAATCCAGGAACTTCAAAAAGTTCACTCAGTCTAACCCAATCAAATACTAGTATGTAGTATCTTACAAACATTTGCTTTTTGCTAATCTAGCCGTGCATTTATAGGTATTCTAAACATGTCAGACAGCGATGGTGTTGCAGAAAATTTTCAGAGTACAACTTCTCAAAAGATTGTGAAGACAGGTGTGTCTATTTCTAAATATGCAATTACAAAGCGTGAGAAATAAATAAATGAATAATTATTAGTAAATAAAATTAAAAATAGTTTAATATTGATATTTTCAGTAAGAAAAACTAAATTCTATTACTTTGTTTTTCAGTTGGCAGACAAAGATGGAGTCAAAAACAAAAGACTATCATGAAAAAATACTTCAACCAATATATTAAGTCTAAAACAGCATTAAAAAAGGAGCAATGCCTCGAGTTTTTGTCAAAATTTGAAAAAGATTTTGAAGCAGTCGGCTGGGTTAGGGCGAAAACATTCATATTTAATGAATATCCTACCAAATAAGTAATATCAAGTTTTTATAAGCTATACGTTTTTTCTTTAATAATATAAATATATTTTAAAATTACCTTATCTTTTGTTTTTTATCAATCTAACAATAAGAAACAGCTATTCTGAAACTTATCGTCTTAACATTCCACTTGTTCTATATGACTTACTTGTATACATTTTCTAAATTTATTAAGTTTAGATATTGCCATAAACTTCTTATTTATTATCAGTTATCTGTAAAAAATGGGAAGTTATTGAAAACCCAATGTTTAATAGAAGACAATGTTAATAAAATGTTTCCAGTCAGTCAACAGCATGTGCATTTATAGGTTAATAAAATGATTAAGAAATATGACACTCGATAATCTGGCAACACTGGAGGGTGCCATTAAAACAAATAACTTCATAAAAATCATACAAATGGGTGCCACATGTTACAATGATTTTAATGGGTGTCACTTTGTCATTAGTTTTATATATACAATATACACTGGATGTCACTTCAACAATAAGTTACTAGGGTGTCACAATGCAAAAAACTTATGTATATATATATATATATAATTCATCTAAATCGAGTAGCGACCTCACGTAAATGTTGTCTATAGCACCTGCATTTCAGCCTCATATATAATAACCTTCATACCGACAGGGTTCCTGGGATGTTGTCCAAACTAAGTGCATTATTGGTTGCATAATATAGAAAATATTTTAATACTAATAACTAATACTGGTAACTTTATAATTATTGGTTTTCAGGGAATCAAAAAACAATGTACTTGAAGTTTCAAAAATAATTTGATAGCATCTCCAATTTATTCATTTTCAGGTTTGACACTTTCCAGATTGTTATTGACAATAATTTTGGGTAAACTTCATTAATAGGTTTTAAGACACCCTCTAGGAATTAGCGGATTGGAATTCCTATTTATTGGATATCTACTTTAGTAGGTAGCAAAGTCGATAATGACCATTTCACAAATCAAGCCCTTTTCTTTCTACTTTCGTTTTAATACTTTCTAAATCATCAAAGAATGGACTGTATATTTTAATGGCAAATTTTTCTTTAAAAATTGTTTATTATAAATGTTTTATCATTATGTAATAGAAAAGGGTTAATTATTATATATTTATATTATACAAAAGCTATTAAACAAACTATAGATACATTTCTAACAAGATGGCAATTGTGTTTTCGGTCATCACTTTTATTTCAAATATCGGTTACCACTTTTATTTAAAATATCAGTTATTAACTTCAAATATATTGCAAAAATTATATCACTCGCCGTGAAGTTGTTAATACTATTACTGGCATTTCTAAATATTTTTAATTCAAAATACAATACATTGTTTCATTTTTTATTAGACACTACAATACAGCCTAAAAGTCTATTAAAATTTTACATGTATCAAATATTCTAAACCTTAAATGCTTCGTTTTGAATATAAATAAAAATGCTATACTGGGTAACAATGAGACTTGAGACATGCCCATACCTCATTATTTTGTACCTACTTCGGTGAATTTTGTACAAGGATATTGGACATTAATTTTAAATTGACAGACAAATTACAATCCAATCAGTTCTAGTTTTAGCGGAAGTACTTTGATATATCATATATATTTAGATTTTTGGAATCTCAATTTATACACAACAGTATTGCTAAATTAACTTTTCCAAACAATCTTATTTTTATCGTAGAAGGATACGCCTGAGGAAAATCCGTTCTAATCGAGTGTAAAAACTTGGAAACATAAAATTTGTGAAATGCGCTTCTAAAAAAGTTAATTTTGTTAATAACATTTGCAAAGGGTTATTTTACTATTAGAGGCATATACGGATCTAATAATTTGCATCATGCATCATAAATTTTTCCTGGTTATGACCTCCTATGAAAAAAAAAATCCTTTGGTAAAAATGTCAATTTTCCTATATCGTTGTATATAATTTATGTGGTAGATTTCGAGAAAAACATGAAATATAAAAGGCGCAACTCATTTTAAAACGTCCAAGTTAATAGCATTTCTGGTGTAACCTGATGGTCGACTATTTTGATGACTGTAAATTCAAAATTATATCCAATATCTTTTTTCAAAATTTAATTCAAATTAGTATAGTATAAATAAAGGAGATATAAGCATAGTCGTAGTGTCATTGCCGCCCAGTGTACAGTGTGTTCTAGGATTGGTACAGTGTGTTCTAGGATTGATGTTACAAAGAGGTGAGATGGACTAAACATTTTTAAATTTTATTTTAAGATTGTGGGATTCGGTCCTGCTTGGTCTAAAGAGAATTTTAGTAACATTTTCAGTTTTTGAAAAAACAAGTCGGTCTTGACGGTGAAGCGAAAACTATTTTCTTTTCAGGTAAACTACCCTTTTTGTTCATGATACGGCAAATTTTTACTTAGAAAAGTTGTTCAGAATGATAAATTATGGCCTTATACAAAATATCAAGAAGATCTACCTACACAAATTGTAATTTAAATAAATTGTATTTCTTAAAAATGATGGTTTAATCGAAGTACGTAGATCTTCCTGAAATTTTGTATAGGGCTATAATTTATCATTTTGAATAACTTTTCTTGGTAAAATTTTGCCGTATCATGAACAGAAAGGGTGGTTTACCTGAAAAGAAAATAGTTTTCGCTTCACTGGCAAGGCATTTGTTTTTTTCAAAAACTGAAAATATTCTTAAAATTCTCTTCAGGCCAAGCAGGACCTAATCCTACAATCTTAAATAAAATTCAAAAATTTTTAGTTCATCTCACCTCTTGTAACATCAATGCTGGAACACACTGTATATTAAACTCAACATTATTTTTTTCTTAAATTAAGAGACTAACTAAATTTTGAATATAAAAAACTAAATGTATAGCAATAAATTTTGAATATAAAAAACTAAATGTATAGCAAAACGTTACTTTGTAATGAACTATAATCTTAAAAATCAACACTTCTTAAAAATAATGCCTACTTCTAAAAGAAAAAGCCAAACTTAAATTAGTAGCTGCTACTATAAGATCGTTTTTTTATTTCGTGTTGCAGAAAACTTTTTGTAGTAGCCACAGTTCGGTTTACTAGCTCAGGGTAGGTGTCAATAGCCGACTGAATTTGGTGACCTGGTGGGTAAATACCTCGATCGATGTAGTCATTAAATAATGATTGTAGTATTAGTTTTTGTGGAGTGCGCCACTTTATCCTTGGAATTGCGTTTCCTAAAACGATTTATGAAGAACGGCCAGCAATCACTTAAACCCATTGTAAATACCTGCTTTGCCTTTTATCGCTTCTAGATTTCGCACCATGTTTGGTTGGTGGCCTATTAAAAAGATACATTAAAAATGTGATTTAAAATTATTACAAGTTACATTTACAGTTCATTTTGATGTCATCCTCGTCTTCACTGCTATTTTCCAAGTCGATTGACTTAACTGTGGGATCATCGCTGTTGTTTGCAGCAATAGGATCGTCAGGTAAAATTTCTCTCTGCTTTGGCGAATGCTTCTTTCGATTTCGTTTTGGTCTAATAGGTGTTGTTTGTATTATATGCAGGTTTCTAGTGTAAACTGCTTCGTTTTCACTGTCAGTACTTGATTTTACTTCAGCAGTTGCCCTAGCGTGTTGACTCTTTGGATTTTTCTTAATTTCCATCATTTTTCTCTTGATCGCTAATTTCCTATATCCATTACATTCATCTCGATCTGGAATTACAAAAGTTATAAAACAATAACACTTTTTAGAGAAACATTACCAGAAGTGCTTGATGCATTCTCACAACCAACGTCTTGGTCGAGAATTTTAGACATCATAAGATCCTTTGTTATGACCTGTTGACGATAAAAGCCTTTATGGATGTTTCCATGATGACCCATAAAATCATGAACCATTTCCTGTTGAGCATCTTGCAAATTTAAAGTAGATACTTTAGTTGCCAGATGCTTTCTTAATAAGGTAGTTCTAACATGAAGTGGATTACGCAACTTCGCTATAGGGGTATACTTTCTCATCAAAAAACATGTTTCCAATGTTTTGTGTCTTATTCCACTTAACTTTCCGGGCAATCCAAATAGATAAGGGTTGTCATCAGCAACCATTGCATTTGCTCTATGTTCATAAATATAGTCGAGGAAAGGTTTCACATTTTGTGGGATAAATGCACAAATTGTTCTGTCCAATTTACCCCTCATTACAAGTTTATAAGTGATTTGTGCCTTTTCTTTATCGCTTTTGTCAAGTATTTCAAGTTCTTCTGGAATAGCACTATTTGCTAAAGGGTGTATATTTAAAAAGTCCTCAACTAGAATCCGATGCGATTCACCACTACGTTTTCGATTATAAACTACAATATATAGCAAAGTAAGTTCCGCTAGTTGTCTCCATAAAACATGTGAAAACGGACCAACTAACAAATTTTGGTGAATCTTCTGAGCCCTTTCTAAAAGAAAACATTTAAACTTTGTTATGTCATCAGACAAGGGTAAGTTTCCTTGTTTTTTAATTTTATTTTGCCTACTACGCGCAAGCAGGTCCCGATGAGCAGGTTTATTAATGCGGCTTGCGGATTCAGTTTCTAACAATTTTAAGAATTTATTAACATTCTTTCTTCTTTTATCGTTACCTTCTTTGATGTGAGTACTCTCCAAAATCCTGGCACACATTTTAAGGCATTGCACCATCTCCAAAGCTAATTTGGGTTTGATAAAAGCACTGGTTGTTGTACTTAGTTCACCCAACTTGTAAACACTCTGAATGGCAGATTCAAAATATTGTGGACGAAATAAATATTCTAATTTTTTAATTTCCGAGCACTCTTGTTTGACGATTATAAGGAACCGCCCAAGAAATCGTAATCGTTGACGTATGATGTACTCCTGATGAGCTGTATATTTCGGCGTAAGATAGTTTCCGAATAAAAGGATTAATCGATCATTTTTTATAGTATCAAATATTTTGTCATTGCGCATAGGTGGCATAATTTTATATTTCAAGATTTTATTTGCAATTGGGTGAATATCAGCGGATAGCAGACGAGCATCTCTTGTGACAGACCTAATAGTTCCTTTCTGAATTGGTACTTTCGAGCAAATTTGGTAATGTTTTGACAGATATCTGTATGAAAGAAAAGCTTTACATGATGGGCAAGGCAAAAAGTATTGTTTGGGATTCTCAGGATTGCCATAAATATGTCGACGTCTGACCAGTATTAATTTTTCAGGATTCTCAATATTGTATTTAAAATTTCCTTCATTTCTTAATTTGCTTAAGAGCTCAGCCCGCTTACGACTTCCTTTTTCTAACTTTAAAAATTTTAAAACTTCTTTCTCATCTTGATGGCATAATTCAAAATGTCTTGCAATATTAGTTTTAGTTTCTTTGCAAAAAAATGCAGAACTCTCTTTTCTTGCTGTAACTATATTTTTTTGACCTGGAAGATTTAGTCTTCTCAGCACCTGAAGATTTGCATATTATTTTGCGTACGTAACATTAACATTTATAATTTTACCTTCCTTTATCTCTTCGAAAATGCCTTTCATATTATTGTCAAAATATATTTTATTTATACTTTGAGAACGTTCCACACTCCTTTCTTTTAGATTTAACATTTTTCTTACTTCATCCTCATTTTGATGAACCGTTTTATAATGTTCAATGAGATTAGTTTTAACATTCTTGCAAAATATACAGAACACTTCTTTGGTGCTGTTAGTTGGGTTTTGCAGGGACGTTGATGAAACAATATTTCTGTAGTTAACTAAAAATAGAGAAAATGGTTTTTTATTCACCAATAAAGCTGCAGAGTATTACCTCCATCTTCGTTGGAAACCTTTTGTGAGGATACGTTTTGGTTTCGGACGTAGCTCTTCAAACATTTATTTTCATTTTGCGTTCCAACAGTTTTGGAAGTGCGTCTTATGTTAGGGCTATACTGAAACTCCTGTGTATTCACTGAACGGAAATTCAAACAATCATCCCCTTGAGTACCTATTAAAAATATAAAACAATATTTTGCGTTATTAAAATAAATATATTACATTCATTTCCGTTTTCAACACTAATTGGGAAAGTGTTTGGGCTAGAGTGTTCATTCAAATTTGAACTGCAGATATCATTATATTCCAAAATATCAGCATCTGCTGTAACATTGTTTTTTTCAGACAGTTTCAGTTGACCATCACTAAATAGTATTTGCGACCAATCTTGGCATACATTACTTTTCCAATGAGATGGTGATCCATAGCTACAATCAGGGTCACCACTTAATTCTGTTTCCTCTATAACAGAGGAACTTTCTGAACGTGGAGCACTCTCAGCAGTGCCAATTAGTTTATGTATATTTGTTTCCCCACTTGAAGCACCTATAAATTTCGATCAAAATCAAATTAATACAATGCACTATCGATTTTTTAATACATAATATGTGTAACTTCTATGTTATTGTAGGCGTAGTATTTATTATTTTTGTTTCTTAAAATCTTGCCAATCTCTTAAGAGAACTTCTGAACAGAGAAAACTGTTGCATTTAATACCAAAAAAATTTATTCTTGCTGTGGTTTCGATTTATGTTTTAAATTTGATTTTTATTTACAAACTTATATTAACTATCATGGCAGACAAAAAAGAAATCAAGTTACAATATTCAAAGTACGTAACTTGGAATCGGGTCCCATTTTACTAGGTGAGTTTATTTTAAACTGTTACAAGGCGATACCTGTAAAACGGTTTGTAACATTTTCATAAAATTTAATAGTTAATAGGGAGACGGGGGGACATATTTAAACATATTTTTGACATTTACTCCCTTTCCCTGTTTTGAGAGGCGGAGGGCAACTGAAATTTTAAATAGGATGACGTAGGTAGCTGTTTATAAAATGCGAATCTACGTAAAAAACTACGTACTTTTTTTTTATTTATCATATCAATGTGCACATTAAAATTCACGCCCATGTTTAAATGAGCAATAAACCGAAATAATCGTAAAAGCGTTAAAATTCTCAACTGACCTAAGTAAAAATTACACATTTCCATGGAAACGAATAATAATTTTGAGATAAGTGAACATCATGTAATAGTAACATCTATTTATTTTTTAAATTCAATTAAAATTTAGTTTGCCATAATTCCGTTACCGATAAAGAAAATCGAATTTTTTTTGTACACATACGTAAGTTCTTTATGTAGATTCCAATTTTCTAAACAAAAGTACATCATCCTACTTTAACATGTTATTCTTCAGAAAAAATAGCCGCCATTTAAAAATAAAAACAACAGAAAATAAACTAATAAGGATAATTTTGTTTGTCAATAGTCACACATTAAAAAGTTGTAAAAAGTAAGATAAAATAAAGTTGCTACGTTGCGGTACATTATGTAGCATTTTCAAGCATTTAAATTTTTTAAATTGTTTTCAATATTACAATTGACATTTACAAACATTATTGGTTATGCTCATTAGGTTAGTTGTAACACATTCATATTTATTTTATTGCATTTTTACGAATTTCAAAAATCATAGCTCATATTCCCTGTTAAAATTGTTCAACTACATTTACGGAAAATATTAATATAACTTGATTTTATCTTACTTTTAATAGTTATTTAACCAACAAGTGTGTTAATGAAGGAGATTATTAATCGCCCATTAACAAACGAGTTAATTACAAAATTTTTTCGTTGACCGCAAAATCTTTTTTTGTGGTGAAAAGTTTGATTCATACAACTAACCTCCATGCAAAATATCTTCAAAATGTCAAAATCACAAAAACAGTTAATTAATGAAAAAGAGTGTATTAATCAAAAACAGTGTATTAATGACGTCTATTAATCCATCCTTTTTTTAGGAAAAATAATTCATTAATATTGAAATTAACAAGCGGTCAACGAAAAAAGTTTTTAATGTGTGACAATAAAATTATCGTTATTAGGTAATTTTTGTTTTTATTTATAAATGGCTGCCATCTTTCTGAAAAATGATAATTGTAGTATATTAAACAGCCGTAATAATAATTCATATAATCCTATTTAAAATTCCAAAAGACCACCGCCCTTCAAAATAGAGAAAGGAAGTAAATATGTTAAAATAGGTCCCCCCGACTAATTATTACCTCTCCAAAATATCATGAAAATATTTTAAACCGCCTTTTAAGATATCGCATTGTAAACACTTGAAAAAACTTACCATTAGAGTAATATTTATGACATTAATTTAATACATAATAAAAACATTCAATTCACCTGGGTAATGTAAATACTCGAGTTTTTTGGATTGCTGCTATTAAAAATACCTCGCTGTCTAAAGTAAGGATGATACGTTTGAAGATGATATATATTTGTTGCTTAAAAATGTACTGCCAAATTGACTTCTAATAAAAACTTCCTAAGGAAAGTTCTAATTCAAGCTTTTCTGATTTGAATCAATGTTCAAAATTCGTGTTCTTTTTGAATCTTCAACGTATATTACTTAAGATGGCAACATCGAATTTTTTGGAGACAAAATTATTATTCAAGTTCATATATTTTTTTTGGGAACCCTACTAGAAGAAAGAAATTATTTGAAAAAGTTAAAAAACACATTCCATACCCTTAAATACCGACTTCCAGCTAATGTCCTTAAACGTCTTTCTTGAGCAAAAGTATAAACCCTCTCCCTTACTGGTTCAAATTCCAATAATTTTAATTAACTACTTACAAATGTTGAATAAAAAATGAAAATAACATATTACGGCAAAATATAATATGGAAAAAATGATAAATTGAGAATTATTTAAAAAAAACTAAACATAAAATTCCTACCTTTACGTTCTACTTCACTATCGCTCTCTGCCTTTAATTTGAGTGACATATTTTGGCACGTAAGCAGTAACGCATCGGACATTCTTGATAATTTCACTTGGCAATTGGTGAAGTTTGCTAGATGTGAGTATTCCTCATCCCTACTGCCAGAAATTGATAAATTGTTTGGAGAATTGAATTTCCTTTCTGATCTTTTCACTGGCACATCTTCCAAGTACAGCCGTTTTCGAACTATATATATTAAATTCAAATTATTATTGTCATCCAATTAACATAAACGTATATGTTACTGAACATAGTTATACAGGGTGTTTCATTGCGAAGTGTACATACGTTAGCCGCAGACAGAACAGTTAGGCGATTCCAAAGAACATACATTTAATGGGTCTATCCTTCTTCGTAACTGAGGTACAGCGTGTTTGATTAATTTTAGTCATTTCTTTCTGAACTCGTAATTTACGAACCACCCAGTAGATTTTTCTCATATTTCGCATAACAACTTTTTTTAAGGTATCCAAGCTATTAAGGTATTTACAAGAAAAAAATTCAGGTCCGGATTAGGAAAAAAATTCACAAGTTCTTCCAGCCTCAAAATAACCCACTGTATATATATTTTTTTTAAATTGCAAAACTGAATTTAATGACGTATATGTTGTTTTCCCGCAGATAAAGTCACTACTAAAATTTGAAGTTCAAAATTTCAGTTCATCAGAATTTGGTGACTCAAAATGTAATTGGAGGGTTGTTTTATAAATTTTATGACGTCATCGTTTTCCTCTAACCAAATAAAATATCTAATTACAGGTCCGTATTTAGGATAACAGGTAACGTACATTTAAAATCTTGTAAACGCTTTGTATAAAAATATTTTAAGATTACCTAGTTGATACAGTTATAACGAATAAAAGGACAATGCAAAAATTACCCCCCTAGTCTATTGTAAATGAACTTGTTTCCGTACCACCGTGACGTAGATTACACGGCGGGCTTTTTTATTGTGGTATTCCTTGAAGGTGTAATCCACATAACGTTAAAACAGAATTTAAGGTACAAAAAGGAAACCAACAGCAATGCACAGGCTAATAAAAAATGATAAAAATATTGAAATTGACTTTTATATACAGGGTGATTCATTACAGCATCATGTTCTGGTTAAAAAGTGCGAAATAAAATTTTTGCCGATCGCGTTTTGTTTCAGAGTCATTAGACCTCAAAGTTTCCGGTTACGATTATAATTTTTAACTTTAATAACACCAGGCTATAATTTATGTGACATAAAAAGTTGAAGTTCACATTTAATAAACTTTTGAAAAAGATCGCATAACCGGAAGTAGGTGTTTACTCGTGATTTTTCAGTTTTTTTCTATTTTTTCAAAAACGGTTCCAACGATTTTTTTCAAACTTCACATTTTTATTACATTTTGAATATGCATTAAGGTGAGATAGGTGATTTTCCAGTTGTATACTTCTAAAATGGGTTTCTTTTGTTTTTTTTTTCTCTTTTTTTATTAACTCCTATTTTAAATAGAACACCCGGTATATTATTACGTTTTTGAATTCAGCTTAAAATTCTAGAGAAAATTTATCTCTTCAACTAACGCTGTATTTTGTACCGTTTTTGCAGAATTTGTAATTTTTGACAAATGCTTAAAAATTCAAACTCGAATTTTTGGCTAATTATAAGATCACTGTAAAAGGAAGTTGTGTGCGTCTATCACACCAGATTTTTATTAGTTATAAATGTACCAATTAGTTAATCTTAAAATATGTTTATACAGGGCGTTTACAAAATGTTAAATGCATCCTAAATACGGACCTGTAGTTAGATATTTTGATTGGTTAAAGGAGAGCGATGACAGTATAAATTCTAAAAACTACAAAATTAGATTAGATCGTATAATCTTAATTAAAACGTCATAAAACTAATAAAAATCCCTCGGATTACATTTTGGGACACCAAAATTCTGATACAATGAAGCTTTGAACTTCTAAAATTTTAGTAGTAAAATTAACTGCGGGAAAACTACCAATAAGTCATCGAATTCAGTTTTTCGTGCTCTTTCCAAATATCTAAAGAAATTAAAAAAAAATCCTTTATACAGGGCATTGTTTTGAGGCCGGAAGAATTTGTCCTTTTTTTCCTAATCCGGATATAATTTTTTTTTTGTAAATATCCGTATCGCTTGGATGCCTTACTAGAAGTTTCTCTGCGAAATATAAGAAACATATGCTGGGTGCATCATAAATTACGAGTCAAGAAAGAAATGGCAAAAATGTATAGCACTCTGTACCTCAGCTAGGATGAGGGCGAGACTCATTAAATATAGGCTTTTTAGAATCGCCGAATTATAACTGTTCTCCGTCTGCGGTTAACGTATGTACACTTCGTAATGAAACAGCCTGTACAGTACTAAAGGTGATATCATTTAAAGAAAGAATCTACATGAACGTGTATGATTATGCACAAAAACAAAATATATCAAAAATAAAAAACATATATTTGTACTTTTTAGGACACCCTACACTACATAATATTAATGTAATTTGAACGATTCTTAAAACCACATAGCGGGAAGTAAAAATGCTGCAAAAGCAAACTTAATGGAAAAATATGGGTCACCTTCCTTAATATTTACGGACGAAATAAAATTTACCAGATCTGTGAGACATCGTAATGATGGTAAAATTTCACTTTTCACAAGATTTAATTGCATACAGCTTACTGGCACACACTTGAAATGATATCTGGAATGAATTCGACATTCGATTGTGCAAATACACTCCCATTGAACTACCGGCTTGCAAAAATTATGCATGCTCAGCCGCCTGGGCACGAAATGGTTCACAACACACCCAAATAAGTATTGGGTTTCTGGTCACGCAAAGCTGATTAATTAATTGATGGTTGCTTAAAGCCAGCTTGGGTGCGAGAGGATTATTACAATTTGTAAATAATTTGCTGTAAACCAATAGCATAATGCGATCAAAACATAACTAAAAAATTTAAAATCATATTGGGCTTTGTTATCAAAGCAAGTTCCCCAGAATTGCAAAAATTGTCGAAATACCATATTTTATTCGAAAAAAGTCCTTTATCTACTTCTACCTCGACTGTTAATCGCGAAAAATATCGGATAATAACACTCTCACGGTGACACTTCTAGCGAAATTGAAAATTTTCGTTTCCCTGATCCAAATCATCAGGGATAATATTTAAAGAAAGAAATTTCTAACAAGACAAAGCGACTTCTTGTCAGTATTCCACCATACCAACCTAAAGGGCGTATTCATAAGAATCTTATCGAGCGGAAAAGAGATTTTAGTGACAGCTAAATCTTATTATTCCACTTAAAAAATATCAACGTGTACTTAAAGTACCGTTGGCTGACAACTCTGTTTCAGTGCTAGAATAAAAAAGAACAATTCAACAGATACCTCAAAAAATGTTCTCTTAAACTTCAGCTGAAATTAAAACTCTTATTGCACAGCTATGGGAGGCTGAAATTGGCGTTAAACAAGCGTTTGGGTATACGAGTAAAATCAGTTTTGGCCTCGTCTTGTTATTGTAAAAGTTTCTAGCATTAGGTTTAGCTTCTTTATTGTTAAAAATTTCTTGGGTGTCCCTTTTTATTAATGCATGAAAGAGACATACGCGGGCCAAATAAATTCTCGGCATAAAATAGGATCAGTTATCATTTTGCGCAGTATTTTCCTTTTATTTGCATATAAACAAATGTAAAAGGTGAGACAAAGAAAATATATTTCAATTCAACATCTTTTTGTCATTTTCACTATTATCGATATTACTAAACAGCAGATATTGTCATTTTATCTATAATTTATTTACCTAGACTTGGCATTGAACTAACACCCATGCCCTGAAACTGAAATTATAAGAACTGTGGGATAAAAAGCCCATTGCGGCCTAACCGTAAAGAACATGTAGGTAATTTTATTAACGAAAAAATAGCGCAATAATTGTTTTCAGTGGATAAATTTTCATTTTCATAGCAATTAAAATAAAAAAAAATAGAATTTTAATACAGGTTTTTTTTACTTCATGTTGTCAATAGCAGTGAGAATGGAGTGTTACTGTAAGCAATCATCCTTTTAATTAAATTGTTGTGATTTATGTACGAAATCTCCACATATTCCTTGTTTCTTCTGCAAACTCAGTTTGGAGGTCAAGCGGTGCCGGCGTCAGCCGAATTCATGAGTGTTATCTGAAACCGGGATATTATTAATTCTTTGCATTTTGTTATCGTTGTTATATTTTATACAATACCTCACGTGATGAAATGCCAATCATTGGCACACATAGTGTGTGATGTTTTAATTGTCGCAAGTAGGCTGCCGTTTTAATATAGCTACTTTCTTAAACGGTCCTAACCTAACCTATTGCTTTCCATTTAGTTTTCACTTTTGTAATAAGATTATTTCTTGATTTTCTCAAGTTGTTAAAATACAATTCTGTACTGTTGTTATGTCTATTATTGTTCTTCGCAATTGTACTTGTACGTCACGTCATTGTACGATTATTTAGAGCACAAAATGCCACCT
Organism: Agriotes lineatus; assembly: GCA_940337035.1. Taxonomy (NCBI): domain Eukaryota; kingdom Metazoa; phylum Arthropoda; class Insecta; order Coleoptera; family Elateridae; genus Agriotes; species Agriotes lineatus. The sequence continues at coordinate 26,272 of CALNHX010003903.1, read as the reverse complement.
TAGCAAGAAAAAATTACCAGTTCTACTGATGAAGATAACGATTGAACAGTCATAGTGTCGTCTGAAGTGAATGATTCTCTTGAAATCTTCTCCTCCATGCAATTTACGATACACTCAAAATTTTGGATAACTACTTTCACGGTTTTTAAACATGCAGCTCAACGTTTGGTGCTTAAACCTTTCATATGAAGCATTCGATCATTTAGGTTATTATCATTCTTGCCATCTGATAGATTGTCCTCTGTCTGATAATAGTTAGACTAAAAAAATACTTTTCTTTGATTCTTCGAAAAGCTGAATACCAAAACTGCTGGAATTACATAATGGGCTTTTATTTCATTTTCAAACCATAATCTTGTTTATTGGCCCTCAATAGCGGGCGTAAAATAGCTTGTAAGCCCTATGGCCTATAAAGTTACTAAGCATTATAACAAGCACCAACAATGTGGTATAGCAACACCAACAATCTGCATATAAACCATTTCCCACCAAAAATTCACAGCGCCAGCACAACGATGACGCAGTAGATTGTAGTCAAAATACTGAATCCGTAAATTTGGTCCATTTTGAGAACCAAATAAATAAAACGTTGCATGTACCACGTGTCTAATCACGATTATAGCTCTCGGGAAATTTAAAGTTCCTCGCTTCGCGTCGCCATTTAAACATTTCCTCATTCTATAATCTATTGATTATGCCCTTAATTCATAAATAACTATTACTTACTTGCAGGAGTTCTTTCTACAGTCTATAAGACTAGAAAAAAAGATTGAAGTATTTTTGAAGGACAGCAAAGAACATATTATTCGAACAACTCCCATTTTCTTCAACAATATGCACTAATATTGTAAAATTAATAGATGGACGTATGGAGCAAATGCCTAATTTCGGATAGATTGTTTGAACTTACAGGCCCCCTTTATTTCACGCCATTACTGCTGTATCACCATAGCCCTAAGCTATCTGAATTTCAAATAAGCATGCAGTACTTGGAACTCAGTAGTAATCATAACTATGGCCGTGATTGGTCGAAACAAAGTCATTATTACAACCATCTGAAAATCAAATATTTTTTCAAAATTGTCAATTTGACATTCGGTATGAATCCTAAAAATATAATAGAAAAACTGATAAATAGTGGATAAAAAGGCTGGCTTACAATATTTATTTGAATTATATTGGGTAAAATTATTGTAAAGCACTAGCAGTCAAACAAACTTATATTTTCCTTGTGTAAAACTAAGTTTGAGTTCAGAGCGCCATCTACTGCATTCTTATTTGAAATTTAGTATATGTTCCTATGTTCCTATATAGAATGCAGCAGGCTTTTAGGACCATTGCAAAAGCAAGGGGAATATGCATGTGGCCGTCGGGGTGTTTAACAAACGAACAATCAATGTAGGATAGCTGTAGGTCGTTACGATTATTATAAATACAAGGCACATTTGCCTATTGGACTTTCACATAATAGTAGTTTATTTGAAATCGGCATTAAACAATCTCGAAATCGTCATTAAAATACGAGAATTCGGCAGTAAAGTAATCCCTTGTTTTAGGAATTTTTTGTAGGTGGCGAGGTGACAGATAAACGTCAACCGACGTTAACATAACCTACAAATGTTGGTAAAAATGTTGTAATTTCACGATTTCTCGATTTCAAATAAAACATAATGTACTCCTCGGCACTGAAGTTCCTTTTTATCCCTCATGTGATAAAAAGCTAAACTTCAGTGCCTTGGTGTACAAACGAAATTTTTGCAGATTTTGTAACGAGTTATGACTTTTTCCGACTGTTTTAATTAGTAAAGAAGAAAGAAAGCTTTTCAACATATAATAATTAGCATTATTTATTTTACAGCAGTGCATTTTTACGAAATTGTAAAGCAAAAAAAAATATTTATAGCTGATGCTCAAATAGACCCCCCTCCTGAGCTAAACAGTACCCTAAACGATTGTAAAAACTATTTCTAACATTTGCTAACATGTTAGGGGTAGTTAGTTAGTTAGTTAGTGTTATTTTTGGGGAGACTCTAGCTAGTCTAGCAAGTAGGCCTTTATAGGGTTAGGGGTAACATTCTGAAATGAATCTTCAATTTTCACACGTAATTCGTCAATATTAGTAGCTCTGTCTTCCTTAAAGCCATTCATTTTGGATTTTATGTATGCCCATAAGAAAGTATCATTTGGCGACAAATCAGGAGACCTAGGTGGCCACAAGAAGGTACCTCGTCCACTTATCAATCGATTTGGAAAGGTGTTTGTTAAGTATTCCTGGACTAACACAGAGTTATGCGCTGGATAGCCATCTTGCTGAAACCACACGTCTCAAATTCTGGTCCTGCTGTCCGCCTGATTGCTGGAACTATTTGATGTTGTAATAAATCAAGATATTTAGCACTTGTGAGAGTGCCGTCGATAAAGAATGGACCAATCGTGTGTTCTGCTAACATACCACCCCTAACTTTTAATTTCTGGGGATACTGGGTTCGAAACTCAAAATGTTTATGCAGAATTTCTCGAGATCAGTAGCGAACTATGAATGGGTTATGTCTGCCATGTAGTGGAAGTGTAGACTCGTCACTAAACACAATACGTCTAATAAAGTTTTCATCGTTATTTGCCTTTTCTAATACATTTTCACAAAACTAAATGCATCTAATATTGTCTTTGTCAAAGAGTTCATGTGTTTTTCGTTCTTTGTAACTTCGGTATCAGTTTCTTTTCAAAACACTTATTACAGTTTTATCACTCACATCTACGTCTTCCGCAATTTTTCTAGTCGACACTGTTGGATTATCATTGACGGAAGCTAAAATCGTGATGTCCCGTAATTCTCTTCCTTCAGACTCGATAGTTTCTTTTTTGTGACAGGAGAAACACAACCATGAATTTCAAAATTTCTAATAATGCGCTTGAGAAGTGTTAGTGAAAAAGCAGGCCTGTTTTGATACGTAGCTTCAAATAAATCTTTAACTTCGCGAAATGTATTTCCACTATAAAACTATTTAACAACTTGAACTTTTTCGTTTACTTCATAATAGTATATTATTATATGAGCGATTATGACAGTTATTATTCACGAAGATGACATTTGAGTCACGAGCCAAAGGCGAGTGGCGCAAGTCATCTAAGGGAATAATGACCATAATCGCGAATGTAATACGATGCTTTATCTACTCCTATGCAAGAGGAGATTTGTGTTCATACTTCCGAATTATGACATTTGTGTCAACTGTTAACTGCAAAAGTCATTTGATAATAAGAATGAATTTTGTGATTGGCTACAACCTATTGAATAATGAAAATAGATTTGTATGATTGGCTGCAAACAAGTGAATTATGAATCATAATTAACGGCCATTATACAATAGGAGTAGATAAATATTAATTTTTGAATGTTGTGAATGAATCAAATCAAGACAAATTAGGGAACTAAGCTGTGTTCATAATTATGACTATTTCCAACATCTCTTATTATCCAATGAAAAGCCATGCTTTTTCAAAATTCAACCAATCGTGTGTTTTTGTAGTGGCAAAAAATCGAAATTTTCCCTTGGGATTTTATCAGTTTCTTTTGCCACTTGCATCCACGGCAACCACCAAATATGTTGCTTTAATCAAGGTGGTATTTAAGAAACGTCATTTAAACTGTCATTGCGCATCAGTATAAATGTCAAAATGAACCGATATTTGGGAAATAGTCCACAAAATGTATTTCGGGCTCATGATTTTGCTCGGCAAATGTTTTACTCACGATTTGTTGTTTTTTTGGCAATGCCCCTCGACAAACTAACTTTGACAAATTCCCTCGCCTTCGGCTCGGGAATTTGATCAAGTTAGTTTGTCTTGTGACATTGCCAAAACAAAATACTTTCGTAAAACATTTTTACCGGCAAAAGCATTTGCCCTTAATACATTATTACTGACAATTTTTTGTGAAATTAGTGATCCAATGAAATTAACTCTTTTCTAGTCATGTGGGCAAAATCAACCAATTAGATTATCCTTACACTGAAAACGACCCATGGGTTGTTATCACTTTGTGTACAGCGGTCAGGTGTGGTTGCTAGGTTACAGGTGGGGTTGCTAGGTTACATCAAGTTTTTAACAGCTCAGAATCAAATATTGTGACGTCAGATTTAACTTGACAGTTTCATAATTTACAGAACATTTTTGTAAAATGTCACATACACGCTTTGGTAGTGATAATAACCATTCAATAAACGTGATAATAGAAGAAAATACCCCACAAAATACTGTAAGTAGTAGAAAATATACATGGAGAATGTTTATGAATTTTTGCGGCGACCGAAAATTTGAACTGAATGAAAAGCGTACCGGAGACTGGGCCGTAAATATGAGAAAAAGGGATGGTACCGAGTTTAAGGAGGCTACAGTCAAGACAATATGGAATATAACTGCCAAGTTATTACAAGAAAAGTACTATAATGAATACAAAATCATTGTAGACCCATTTAAAAGTGTAGTATTTCAACAAGCGCGGAATGCTCGTGACGCGAAACGCAAAATGTTGCAATCAGATCCAACTAAAAGGAAAATGAGTTCAGTACCATTAAGCTCATCTGATGTAAACAAAATTATAAATTTCTGGGATGAAAATACCCCTGAAGGGCTTCAAAGGAAGTTTTATCATATTGCTGCAGTGGAATTGGCTTGGAGAGGTGGTGAGGCCGTTGCTTGTTTAGTAGACTTTTTTCGTATAGAAAGAAACAATGATGGTTCTCCAACAAATCGTGTGGAATATAACCCAGTCTTTAGTAAAACCTGCCAGGGAGGCTCAAAGAGCTGCACTAGCAGTAAATGGTTAGTTGAAAACAATAATGATGACAATGCATGCCCTGTTAGATTATTTACTAAATTAGTATCAAAACGGGACACGAATATTAAGACAAACAGACTATTTTTACGACCAAATCGTTACTGGAAGACCGAAAATGATCATTGGTATGATAATATGCCTCTAGGTAAGAATGTCATTAATGGATGGACAAAATCTTCTGCTGAAGCAATCGGTTTGGATATAAAAGGAAGAAAAATTACTAACCACTCCAATAGGTCCACTGCAGTCAGTCAGTTGGCTAAAAGTGGAGCTCAAGAACAAGAATTATTAAAAATTACAGGTCATAATAACGCCAATTCTATAAAACCGTATCTAAACATTGACCAGGAACACCACAACAAAATTATTAACAATATGCGTGGAAACACCTCTTCAATAATGAAAACCAATACGTCATCAGCAAATTCATTTAATTTTACTAATTGTTCTTTTAATAATTGTGTTTTCAATAAATAATTTTGTGTAAATAATTGCCAATAAAGAATTTCAATAATAATCCTATAACATAAAATCGTTGCTCTCTTTCTTTCTTTGTTTATTTGTATTTTTGTTCGCTATCTCCTCCGAAGATACTGGATCTATTAAGTTGTGTAATGGCTTAAAAGTTTGCTAATTTTTACTTCCTTTTACTACTATAAAGGAAGTATTGGATTCACCCCAAAAATTCGAAATTGAGTTTTCAACAGATCTTCACGTTTTAGAGTCCCCTGATCCCAAAAAACATATTTTTTTTCATTGGTCTGTCTGTCTGTCTGTCTGTCTGTGTGTCTGTCTGTGTGTCTGTGTGTCTGTGAACAGAATATCTCAAAAACAAAAAGAGGTATAGCATTGAAACTTCATATATAAGTTTTGTGTACTATGTAGATGAGACAGCAAGCTTTTGAAGAAAATCGCATAACCGGAAGTAGGTGTTTACTCTTGTGATTTTTCAGTTTTTTTCGATTTTTTCAAAAACGGCTCTAACGATTTTTTTTAAATTTTACATTTTTCTTACATTTTTAATGTGTATTGATGTGAGATAGGTGATTTTCCAGTTGAATACTTCTAAAGTGGGTTTCTTTTGTTTTTTTTTCTATTTTTTTTATTAACTCCTATTTTAAATAAAACACCCGGTATATTATTACATTTTTGAATTCACCTTAAAATTCTAGAGAAAATTTGTCTCTTCAACTAACACTCGATTTTGTACCGTTTTTGTAGAATTTGTAATTTTTGAAAATTTTTAACAAATGGTTAAAAATTAAAAATGAAATTTTTGACTAATTATAAGATCACTGTAAAAGGAAGTTGTGTGAGTGTATCACACCAGATTTTTAGACTTAGATCTGTCGCCGTGGGCTGCGGTGTGACAGCTGCTGTGACCGTGTGCTGTTAGCTCGGGTGATTCACTATGTTCATATATCATTATAGCAGCGTGAATATGTAATATTCTTTTCATAATTGCACTTCCACTAAATAATAGTATATTATTATACGAGCATATAATGGATGCTATTATTACACGAAGATGGCTTTTAAATAACGAGCGAACGAAGCGAGCGAGTTCTTTAAACCATCTGAGTGTACTAATAATAGCTATTATATGCGAGTGAAATACGCTATTTTATTTACAACTACTTTATTTACATTCATTCCAGAAAATTTTTGTATGGGATATCATAAGTTTTTTTCGACTTTTCAGGGAGTAAATTTTGTGTAGCTTGTTTGCCCGCTTGGCGTACTTCAGGGGGAATACAGCACGATTGTCGCTATCGTTGTAAATTTTAGATTTGGGACGAAAGAAGTGTAAATTATTATTTTCAAACTGACAGACTGATAACTGTCAACTCGAAAAAGCAGTTTATGGCCTGTTTGATTGTATGCACATAAATCCGTATTAGCGATGTAATTATGGTGGTATCCATGCATTTATGGCGGTATCGATGTAATTATGAAATATAAACAACAGGCATTGTGATTTTAGTTAATAATATATATCATAATTGACAAATAATCGCAAAATAACAACGGTATTGTTTAACAGTTGTAAATAAATGTACTAAATAAATAGTTTCAAGAGCAAAAAATTGTCTAACCGAATATCCCTAGACCATTGATAAATACTTATAATTTTATTACAACTTCCTCAAGCACGTTGCTTTTAGGCAACAGCCCGCCGCCGTTGGCGTCGGGCTGTTTCCAAGCAACGTGCTTTCGAAAACTGCAATAAAATTATTTCGTAATTATCACTGGCCTTGGGATATTATAGCTGACAATTAAACAAAAAACTATACGTCAACTTTTGAAACCAAGCATATTCGATTTTTAAATTTTTTAAATACAATTGCGGCCACATGTAAAGTCCCCTTGCTTTTGCTATGGTCCTAGTGGCCTGCCGCAATCTGTATATTAATCTATATTATACAGGATTCTATCCTAACGATACAAATATGGTTTTTGGAAATCATATTTATCAAATTAATAAGAAAGCGGTTAGCATATCTCAATATTATCCATTATTTCTGAGAGCATGTAAAACACAGCCACTGAGAAAAAATTGAATTACCAACATCTTTTTCAATTATTAGCAGCAAATGCTTACTGCGATTTGACGTTGCATTTTCTCTCAAATTTAAAGAATTATATCAATTTTTAACTCTATCCTAGTAAATACCCGTCGCTTTCGCTAATCACCTCTAATAACTATACATATAGAATAAACAACACTTTCCATATCAGAAATATTTTTAATCATGCTTTACACAGCAGAAAAAACTACACAATTCGTTGAATCGTCGAATGTCTGGTCGCTGCGACATGCATATTGCGTATGTAGCTCACCCGAACGGTGGCCTTTGAAATGATGCGTTGCAGGCTTATTACTTTTTCTAAATTCGTTAACTACATTGACATTGCTGTACATGTAGATGTAAATCTCTTCGGTGCAAGAGTAGGTTCATTGAATAAAAAATTACAGCAATGCATAAAAAGTCAGCGGAATCTAAAAAGACTGCTGCTATTCAAGTGATAACCTCTTACATTGCCCACATATAGTCATTTGGCTGCTTAGTAAAGCATTGAAAGTTAGATCTTGGTAATCCTTTTTTGTAGAGATTAAATTTAGTGTCATTTCTAAAAATTGGGAACCTCATCTCTACTATTTTCTAAACATTGCTACGTTGAAAGACAAGCAAAAAGTCACATCAATTATTTTCACATATAATCTCATAAGAGCATTAATTCTTTCCGGAAATTTTTTTGAGTGCGTTCCAACAACGTCGTATTAATTTGCCCAAGCGGGACGCCAGAGCAAATTAGGACGTTGTTGAATGCACGAAAAATAATTTCCGGATATGAATTAATGCTCGAATGCAGATTCGGTAAGAAAATCGTAACGACACAAACCCTAAAAAGAAGTAATGTCTACCTACAAAAAATGTACAAGAAATTTTATTGTTGTCTTGGCTACTGCTCGTGAACTAATTTTTCTATTGGTCATTAATGAGTGTCGTATGATTTTCATAAATAATGTTCAATTGAGTGTTTTACTTCTTCCTCTAATTTATGGAAAAGTGTTGTAAAATAAATATATATGCATTAAAGGAGATATGAGTATGTTTTTCCCTGAGATCAGATAGTTAACCGAAGGTAAAATACATAAATATCTCCAGTGGAGCATACAATATTTTATTTACTGGCATATTAGCATTAATTGTATGAAATTTTAAAATTTCCTAACTACATTTAAAATAAGAAATGGTCGAAGAATTAATAATCTATAATAATACAGTTTAGTTACAAAAGGTTATGCTAGTAGTTTTAATGTTCCAACTTTAATCTGCTTTTGTCAAACACATAAGTCTGCTTACATAACTCGTGCTACGCATTCGTTTGTAACTTACACACTCGTATATTAATGATGCACTTGATTTTGCTTTAACTAAGTTATAAGTAATAAATACGTTTTTATTTGAACTGGTTGTAGGTGCTGGAAAAATAATATGTGAAACAATCAGAATACTTATTTTTTGAGTTCATTTAAACATTTCAACTTAAAATGTAAAAATGTTATTTTAAATTTTTTAATATTACACAGTAATGAAACTAAATGGAGTATTAAACCAAATAGAGTCGTAGGTAAAACGCCCAAGAACGAATCTCTGTGTTTCTAGGATTATATCATTATGTTCTGTTTAGTATCTATTAAATATTTGACGAATCTATTTAAAATACCGATGGCTCTTCATTCTACTCTAAAGCTAACATAACAGTATATTTTAATTTTTGTGAGGTCTAAACTGTTATTATGCAGGCTTGTGAGCCTGTAAAACATGTTAAACGTGGGGATTAGTATGTGTGTAAAACTGGTTTTTGCCTCGTCCCGCACTACGGATTTTTACAAGTATTCGTATTTTAAATTTACTCACAATCAGAAAACCCTTCTACTTAAAATTTAAACATTCTTTTCAAAAATTCTAATATGCTGTAATGGATTCAATGAAAAATTAACAAAAATACTAACCAGTCTAATTTAAAATTGCAATGCTCAAGAACGCATCTGTGTTTCTGGGATTATATGTACTATTAAGTTTTGTTTAGTATCTATTAGACGTTTGATAAATCTATTTAAAATACCGATGGCTCATCATTCTACTCTAAAGCTAGATTAAAAATTTCAACGTTTACCGGGCATATTTTTAATTTTTGTGAGGTCAAAACTGTTATTATACACGCTTGTGAGCCTGCAACAGATGTTAAACGTGGGCATTGAAATATGTGTAATAATGATTTTGGCCTCATCCTGTGCTACAAAACCTCTTTAAAGTATTTTCAATCTGCTTACAATCAAAAAACTTTTTTTTTAAAGTTCATTTAAAGATTTCTACGTAAAATGTGAAAATTTGATTTTAAAATTTTTAATATTACGCAGTAATGGAACTTAATGAAGAATTAACAAAAATACGTAAAGAGTACGTAAGATTGTAATGCCCAAGGACGAATCTCTGTGTTTTTAGGATTATATTATTACGTTCTGTTTAGGATAAATAAAATACCGATAGCTCATCACTTTAGACTGAAGCTAGATAACAAATCAAAGTATACCGCATAACAGCATATTTAAATTTTTGTGAGGTCAAAACTGTTGTTATGCAGGCTTGAGAGCCTGTAATAGATGTTAATCGTGGGGATTATGATGTGTGTAAAACTGGTTTTGGCCTCGTCCCGCACTACGAATCTTTTAAAAGTATTCGTATTGTATATTTGCTCACAATCAGAAAACGTGTTTTAGAGTTCATTTTGAGACTTTTACTTAAAATGTAAAATTTCGTTTAAAAAATATCCGTCTAATTTAACACTGTAATTCTCATGAACGCATCTCTGTGTTTTTGAGATTATACTATTAAGTTTTGTTTTGTATCTATTAAGTGTTTGATGAAACTATGAAAAATGCCCATGGCTCATTATTCTACTCTAATCTAAAGCTAGATAAAAAAATTCAACGTATACCGCATGGCAGTATATGCTAAATTTTTGTGAGGTCAAAACTGTTATTATACACGCTTGTGAGGCTGCAACATATGTTAAACATGAGCATTATGATGTATGTAAAACTGGTTTTGACCTCGTCGTGCAAGTGAAACTTAGTACCTAAAAGATGGATATCGAATTATTCTAATTTGGGACTAGCTCAAAATATTCTCAGTATGTCTAATAATAGTATATTATGGGACAAGTGGTTGAAATACAATTTCAACGTTGAAAGTGGAGAGACGTTGAAATTTTATCAGCCACGAGTTGCATATACTATTTTTTCTACGAATTTTAAAAATTTAAAAAAATTAATGCACTTTAGAAACAATTAAACATAAAGTGACATTTCTCTTGTCAACAATTGAATGTTAAACTGTTTGAAATCCCGGTAGTCCTTCAAACATTTCAATCTCTAGTGGTTGAAATGTGATTTCAAACATCGGATCCATGTCAAAATGACCGATTTCAATGTCATGAGTAGAAAAAAATGTGTTTGTAATTGACCGAGCCGTAAACTGTTGTTGCAAAAGCGTATACATCCTTCTATATGTTTTTTAAATATTAGCGTATAATAATTCAAATATTTGGATTAAAGGAAGGCGCTTTTACATAGTGCTTGCTTTGTTCGAGTTTTGTGGGATTAAAATAAATTAACACAAAAACAAGTCTCTCGGTATTCCCATATTGTTGTTAGACTATTGTAATTAAATTAATTAATGTATATTTTGAAACCTCTGTTTGAAATTTTGCTGAGAAATTTACGATGTTCACAAGACAGCTGCGCCCCCTACTCATAGATTTAGAAATTAATGATGTTAAATTATGTGTTATCAGTAGATAAGTGTCTGTACCAAATATGAATATTGTCGGGCCAAGCGTTCTGGATTTATAAATAAAAATTTATGTCTATAATATAACTTTTCAGGGGCTGCAAGTCCGCAGGGGTGCAACTTTGCATATAGGTGTTTTACGTTTTTTCACCCTATTTTGATCTCGAGATTGATTGGTATCATTTATACTTCTTCATTTGGAAACACCCTGTATATGTATAATCTTTGCTTTAAAAATTATACTTTACATAAGTAGCTGTTTTCAAATTTTTAGGAATCGCTGGAAGGCGCTTAAGCGTATGATTTTAAAGGGAATGATTCTATAAGATCTTCTTCTACGTAAGAAATTGCTATCAGACTGAAATCAAGTTATTTGCCGTATGTAACATTTACATTAGTACGTATGACGTATTTTCCTATTTGCAACTAAATGCGAAGATAGTTGTTTAGATTATGCAACACGTAATACGCGGCAACTCCTATAAAATATTAAGGGTACAAACCACTTTGATGATAATTGGTGATAACCACTTTCTACAGATGGCACTAAATGCAGGAGGCTGAAAACAGGTTTAGACATGCTGACGCTTTTAGCCTCGTGAGTCCGAAAACGCTTATTTGAGGTCAAAGTAGGTATTGTACAATGCCATTTGAGGTCGAAACTAGCGTTACATATATATATATATATATATATATATATATATATATATATTGTAATGACTGGCTTTAGTGAAAATATAAACAATTAAATAGGGCAAATCACCACACAATACTTTGGGTAGTTATATTAAATAAAAAAAAGTACTACTTTGCCTGCCAGTATATTAGGCTAATCAAAATGAACTGTATTTATGACTCTTTAATAAAATGTTTAATTGCCCCTTTCTATATTTTATCGAATTGCAATATTTCTTTGGGCTTGCTCCGGCAAAACACAAGACTAATATCTCAGGTTAGGTTCAAATTTGCGTTTTATTTTAAAATTATTCTTTAGAATATTTAACTCAGAGTAGCTCAAATTCGCCAAATGTTAGTACTACCGCGCTACTCGCTTCAATTACTCATAACATCACAAACTTGACTTAACCACAAAAGGTTTGCGGGTGCATACAGTGCTTTATTTTGATATTCAAAAGCGAAATTTGCAAGAAACCACAGGTAAATCAAAGCAAATCTCCCGCCTCGTAACAACTAGCTTGATTTTGTTTCAGATTGTGACGTAAAACGACGCTAGCTATCTTTTGTTCTACTTCCTGTGATAGCTCCAAATCCCGGCCAAAATCGCATTTTTTGGTGACGTCACGCAATTTACTCGAACTGGAACGGATCTGGGTGCTCGGAAACACGATGAATCTCTTCAGCAATATGTATTCTCGCAGTACACTAACTTTCCGGACTTCAACTACATAAAAACATGACAAATCGTACCTTTGAAATTCTCTCCGATCTCTCCTCGGAGCTGCTGCAGGTGACGCCGATGTGCTTATTCGCTGGAAGTCGCTTCCCTGGACACAAATCTTGTTCTGGGATGCTCTTACACCTCTTCCCGGCCTGGGACTTGCGATCCCTGGCTTCTGAAGTTCAAATGGACCGGTGTCGCAGCTCGAAATATCCAGGTCCTCGGTGTCGATCCAAAACCGAAGTAGTTTGATTAATTTTATAACTTTTTGAAGGGGAAAATTTTACTAACACTCCCACTGATGCTTGGTAACTTGTAGAATAAATTGGTATACTTTTTATACGTGACAAATAATTTTTATTATATTAAAACATTAAAATTCAGGAGCACCACTTGCCCACAATGTGACAATTACAGGAATTTATTTCTTATTATTTAACAAAAAGGCATCGCGTTACCTAGTAACCGCAATCTGATATTGCTTAAAGGAAACAAATATTAGTTACAATTTCACATAAAGGAATAAAATTTGATTAACATGTTTGTTGCTTAAAACTAGAAATTGTCTTTATTTCTTATATTTAAAAATTGTTCTTTCTCGTCACATAAAACGTTATTTATCACTGCACTGGCACTTGAGTTCAATTTTAAACACGTTACTGATTATTCTTCGTTTCAGTTGCTCTCGTTCTGTATTGCTTTTTGCAAATTCTATCTTATCTTGCTTCGATTTCTATCTACCTTACAGATTGCTTGCTTTTCACTGTCCTGCACGTTTATTACTGACTCTACGCTCATATTCATTATGCACATAACCAACCTTTTGTATTATTTACTATCATTTAGTCCGGCTTCGAATATGCTCAAACCTATCATATTACTTATATTATAATAGCCATCTTAAATCTTTCTTTTCCTCAAACTTCAAATTCAATCCCTCTGAAGTTTGGTTTTCTTATGTCTGCCTTTATACCTCTAATTATACTTCTTGCATCTCATTACCAATGCATTTAATAACTTCAACCACTGTTTAGATTGCTCTGTGCTTTAATTGGCTTTGTTCAATATTTCTCCCTGCATATAGAATTAAATTGTGAGCTTTAAACCATCTCATTATATATTGTTACGGTATCAAATGGTTTTAGTGACACTTAAAAGTGCTGGAGTGCCACCTGCTCTGTCACGTCCGGGAAATTCCAACACTTGCCCTGGAAATTCCAAAAACAGGCTAATAGCCACGGCTTGATACGCTCAGGAAGATAGGCGTGGTCCTAGAAATGGTACACCATAGGGAAAGCGTAACGAGATGTATAGGGTGTTACAAAATAAATGGGCGCCACGGGATTCAGACTTGGATCCCACGCTTGGCAGAACCCCGAAAGCTAAACGGGGTAGACTATATGTGTACAGCCTCACGACTCCCAGCACTGCGGCGGCGAGTGCCGACCTACCTACGACGCTTAAGAACATTTTCCAAATCCACCTTACATAAATCTTTACACAGTGAATAATGCACCCTGAAAATAAGCATGCACAGGCACGTGGGGAAATCATAAGACATTATATAGCAAACCGGTCTATTGATCTAACATATGGATTAACATATATGTACAGGCGCCGACGTCTGTCAACGTACACAATAGAAATCAGTAAAAAGGGACTACAACTATGGTACCAGCTGGCGTTACTAACCTCTAACTTACTGCGCGAATATGATAATTTACATATCGGCCAGAGCGGGTGGCATTTATCTGACTGCAAGAAACTGATTATTTACACACAGCCCAGAGTGGATGGCTAACATTTATCTGACTGAAAGAAACTGATTATTTACACACAGCCCAGAGCAAGTGGCTACCATTTATCTAACCGCAAGAAAATGATTATTTACACACAGTCCTGAGCTGGTGGCTAACATTTATCTGAATGTACGAATATGATTATTTACATGCGGCTCATAGCGGGTGGCTAACATTTATCTAAATGTACGAATATGATTATTTACATGCGCTACCTTGTTCATTGCAGCTTCGCCTGTCCTCGCCGCTAGTGTCGGGAACTCGCCTACCAGTGCAGAGAAGCCACGGCCGCAGCTGTATGCGTGGGTCTTGTACGATCCAGGATCCCTAAGTTGGGCTTGATGCGAAACCCTCATGGAAAAAAAAGAAGGAAAACAGTGGAGACCTGTTGTTTGCCCGTCCTGAAGATTGGATCCCAGCTGTTTAGCGGAACAATTGCCCTTCAGGCCATCGAAAAACGGAATCGCACAAACACTAACACCACTTGGCACTGCCACGGCCAGAAACGCACTCCCCGAAAACAAGCAAGCCAGCAGGGGGAAGAAACTTCTAGAAAAAGACTCCGTGCTAAGTCTGTAGGATTTTAAATGCGTGCAGGGGGAAGAAACTTCTAAAAAAAGGCTGCGTGCTAAGTCTGTAGGATTTTAAATAAGCCAAGAAGGTAATTATGAGCGAGGCTACCAAAACGAGTGCCTTACAGAAAATCACAGCGGCCGTTACAGCTGCTTAGAGCTACGAACCGTTAGCTGCCTGCACACAGTTTGATGAACTATTAAGCGTAAAAATATGACCGAAAAACTATATACAAGCGGGGTCAGAATCTTTGAACAGAAATACTCCAAAAAGGCGCACATTTGTAGAATTTAAAAATGTCCTGACAATATATACAATGTGTCCCAAAAGGTTTTATACAAATGGAGAAAGAGTTTATCTTACATTTCACAAAAAAAATCTTGATAAAAAGCTCTGCATGACTTGTAGATCCGTAATCAAATACAAAATTTTTAAAACATTGACGGATATACAGGGAAAATCAAAATTATGATATGGAATGAAAGTAAAATACGTTCAAACTGTAGTGGAGAGCAAAATGTTCGTTGAAATTGTTATTAAGTAGCCAAAAATTATTAGATTAGTGATTTTCCCAGATAAAAATTATAAGATTATTTCAATAAATAAAGTGGTGTTAATTTTGGCGTCCCCAATAAATAATTATTAATGCGTGAATAAATACCCTTTCCCAATTTATTGTGTTTTTTAAATTAATTTTATATCCTTTGGGTAGGCTGTAGCAGGTTGCATTAATTCGTAGCACCTCTACAGATGTTTATAAAAAGTGTTTAATTTGTGCATCGGATGGTAGCTGTTTTTTTTAAGCTGTGTACCAGGTTCAAGCAGTGTAATTGGAGCCTTGTGAGTTAAAGGTAGGCAGCGACATTCCTGATAAGCAGATGGCGAGAAAGGTTTGGAGCTACAGCTGAATTAGAGGCAGTTTCGGAGCGGTCGAGCTACAAGAGTCGTTTTTCAAGCCATCAGCGGCTTGTATCTGCTGACCAACGGAGAAAGAGAGGCTCAGGAATCGTGGGACTTGCTGGAGGCTTGAGTTTCCATCGTAAAATCAACATGAAGGTCAAGAAAGTTTATGCTAGACGCAGACTCGTTTTTTGAGCGTTTTTTTGTTCGTGACGTGTATTTACTTACTATTATTGTTATCACTTAGGAAACGCTTTAATTACGTAATTACTGATAATTTGTAGAAGAATAGCTAACTTGTTTTGCGAAATTGTGAGGTTGGGACGCCATATTTGAATGTGGTTCCTATTACTCAAATTATCTAGTATTTTAGCAGCCCCAGTGGTTAAATAAGCATTGCCCAAAGCGTTTACGAGTAAATTATTAAAAAGATACTACAATATTAAGGTTGATAGCAAATGTATTGCCAATAATTTATACTAAATCAAGATAATACTTGCTAGGATGTTGAAACCCAACCTTTTAAGATGATAGAGTTATTTATTTAAATAACACTAATAATATCAATATCATAATACACTTAATAATAACCATAACAATATATAAAGTTATAGATATAGGTAAACAGTTGTACGGTACCCCAAAATGTCAAAAATTATTAAAGAGTGTTCCTAATTTGTCCCGCGTTTGTAAACTGCGGCCGTAACCAGAACTTAAATATCCCCTTCCAGCGATCATGGGCTCGAAAATCCCGTGCATCAAATTTTAAACATGTTAACATAATATGTAAGAACTGATATAGTTAGAAAGATGCTAGGGGAGACCTATTGATATATGTGCAAGGTTGAAATTAACCATTTGATATTGCAAACCATCAAAGAATGCCTGAGTTCATGCTGAAAAATTAAATATTAAAAAATTTAGCGCAGTGCAATTTCTTAATCGACCTAAACAGTAGGATATAGTAAGATTATAATCCGACATCCAACAGTAACAAATAGAAACTGACATTGTGTATATCCTCCCTGCCTTCAAAACAAAATATAAATAATGTAATTTAACAAACAAGCGTTGTAAGGCAACATAACTTCATTAAGTTTACTAAATATAGATCAGTTTGGATATAACAGTTGTCTCCAAACTCCCCTAAATTAAATTACCTTTTCCACCTTAACAGTTAATTATTAAAACTAAATTTGGTAACGAATTAGTCGCGCTCCGAGCGAGCTAACGAGAGTTATTAAACAGGAAAGTTGATTGTCTGTAACAATGGCTCGTTCTCTTAAGCGTGCATATCAAAGTCGTAAATTTGCGAGAATCTGCAGTCTTTTCATACCAAAGCCAGAAACGCCTAATGAATAGAGTTAAACGCTGTATCTTGAGCCCTAAACTGATTTATTTATGGTTTTGCAGAGGGTGAAACATAAGACAGGATATTTAAATGATGTTACACTGCAGGGAAAACACCCTCAACTTCGCGAGTCGACGCCGAACTCAACTTCCGTCACCTCTAGATATTGTAACAAACAGCCATTGTTCGCAAACAGATTTCGTCAGACTGACAAGAGACGGTTTCGCAAATAAAGTACCGACTTGAAATGGCAAAGACAAACACTCGTAGTCGGCAATGGCAGAACTGTAGCTTCATAAACTGCCATTAAGCAGATAGTAATTTAGAAAGCTATTACGATGAAAAGACAACATAATTTCCTGGAGAGCCGCAAGAGTTAGCAAAACAACCATTTTTTAAATTAAAACTATTTATTATAGGAAATATTGCTAAAGGTCGTATTTAAAAAAACTGTTATCTTAATCCTTTGCTTGCGAAACGTTAATTGAAGAGATTTATTGGTTTGAAATGTTTTAATTACGAAACTGTTCAGCTTTCAGAAGTTTATCTTGACCCATGGAGGCGCCATCTTTAACATTGTTGAAGCTATGGCATAACCGAATTCATTGAGATTACTTCCTCCGTATTAACCGATATTTGCAGTATATAAATTGATCCTCGACAGAGCATCATCGTAGTCTTATTGAAATGTGTCCTCTTGCTTGTACCTCTTAATCAATTGACGAAATAGCAAAAGATCTACTAAAATGTATAATATTAAAAACGTGTTTAAAGAATGCCGCATGTGAATATTCAACTGAAAAACACATAACTGGCTGCACATAGTCAACATTGATTAAGGTCTAAATCCTTTCATAAAAACTGCCACACCTACAAGCGGATGCCTTATTTATAAGTTTGTTAGGGGGATTGGTATGGCAGGATGGCTCCGAAGGATAAGCATCTTTGATTCGCATCGGACGAGGTCCATGTGGATTGTGGGCCGCAGGAATTGTTTTCTTTATGTTTCCTTCTACTTATATTGCAATAAATGGACGTCTTATTATTTTTTAATATTAATTTATGTTTTTGTAGCTACTAAAAAACTGCTTGTATAAATATTATGTACAAATGTAATTCAAAATTCAAGTGCCCTCTAGTTTAATTGCTAAATCTTTATTTCAATTGCCTAACTCAGTACAACATGAATAACCCAAATCTGGGCTGGGTTTTAACACTTGCGTGAAATAATACTTTTTTTTATTTGCCAGTAGATCTAGTACATACTTGGTTAAAGTGAAGCTGCATTTCTGCTTTGAAATAACCTCACTGCACCTAATACTGAATAAAACACCAAATTCCAATCTATTTAATCAGGTAAGTCTTTTAAAGAATGAGTATCTCAGTTATCTGAGTATCCTTCCACCAAATCGACGCCGCAGATGTCCTCTCTTCCAGGGGCTACTTCCAACTCTGTCGCCAACCAAGAACCGCAACGACCTCCAAACTCAGCATTATCTGCCGACCTTGGATGGCTGCAACAGCACTACCCTCAGCTACACGGCTGTTTCCTTCATCTGAAAGTGACCTCCACCAGTCCAGGAATCAGCGAACGTCATACTCAGTGCACATCTTCTGCGAGCTACACCATACAATAACCCTCGTTTGCACTCAACCACGAACAACCTTCAGTACTTATGGTTCATGGATTAATTTATATCTCCTGGCATTACTTTCACAAGTCTTAATTCAATTAACCATAATTTAACTTAATTACTGCGGTGTATTAAGTTAACATATGAAAACTAGCCTCAACACAAAAAATTTACTTTTGGAGCTATTATCTTTATATTATTTCATTTAACACCACCTTATTATCTAGTAACTGACATTTCTTTTGTTTTATATTCACTTAATACTACATTCAATTTTTATTTTTCTAAATGCTATCAATTTTGACAGCTGTTTACTTTTAACACGTTTTAATCATTTGTTTGGGTTCACGCTTTTAACCATCCAGTCAGGTACCTTCTGTCTTATTTATTATTTACAATTTGATTCATGTGCAAATATTCTTGAGATTGTGTTCACATCCATGTAATTATCATCATGCGTTATGTGACTATTCTTGTCCTTTTTAAACAACTTGGAATTCAATATGAATTTTAGCATGCATTAACACTATTTAGCACTACTTTTAAGGTTATTTCACGATCAACTTTAGCTTAATTACATTATGTTAACATAACCATCCTTATTAAATATGACACCGTCAATTATTAACGTTCACTTCCAGTTAGTAGTCTTTCAACTAAAAACCTGTTCCCAAGTTACAGCCAGGCTTGTCAACCTAAACCATTTAACTTTTATATCAACATATAATATATTAATTTATTAGACATCTTTTATTTTCTCCAACATCTATCAACATTTTAGCAATTAAACCATAACGAATCCCGTTTTTTGTATTTAATTATTTCAAAATAAAATGATAAATTTAAACAGAATAGCCTATTGATACAATATCATACCAATATGCAGTTTATTGAGCATATATAAATTTTTCTCGAAACTTTACTTTTTTTATGATTTACATTAGATCCAGCTTAACTGCTTTTACCGTTTAAGTACAGTGCCATAAATATCGCCAGGAGAAATCCAGAGGGTTAATACATGGTACAGGTTATTCTAATTCTAATTAATATCTATTTAAATGGCTTCTAGAAACTCTAGTCTAGCCCCGTTAATGAATTATTGTTACAAAAATCCTGTAAATGTTTTTTACAGTTGTGTAAATGAGATGTTTCTTTATCCAATTTACATGTTCTAACAAATACTACTTTTCGTTAAATAATAAAAAATTTAAAGAAGTAATTAACATTTTATATTACTTACCCTTAAAGGGATGAAAATGGGTAAACTGTGTTTTCACGAATTTCCAATATCTCTTAGACCCGGTAAGATATCGACTTGGTGTTTGCTTGCATAAGTATCCAATGCAAATGTCTAAAAACGCATTTCGGGATTTTGCCTAATCAACCCTTAAAGTGCAAATCTGCATTCGGGGTGAACTATAGAACCCCTTGTATCTCCTGTGTTTGTTGAGGTACAGCATTCGTTTTTGGCATATAGATGTGTTTTTTAAATATTTAGAAAGGGGTTTTAGAGTTTTTCTTATTTCACCCCTAAAGCGGTAAAAACGAAAAACCGAAAGGGGGTAGGGGGTTAAAATGATTTTTTTTCGCTCTGAGTTCATTTCAGGAGAAAGGCCAACGTGCACTTGTGCGACGCGCAGAGCGGCGCGGCGAAGAGCGGCGAAGAGCAGTTATATGTTCAATGTATTTCTTACCTACTAACGCGCACTTGACGGAAGCGCGGTGTGGCGCAGCGAAGCTACCCTAGCGAAATTCTTGCCAAAGAATATTTTTCGCTGCGCCGCGCCACTCCGCGCGTCGCTTCGCCCAAGTGCGCGTTACTTTGCGACCCAAGTGACCGGATTTGGGGTTTACGAAGTATTCCGAAAGCAGTTGGAACTACCCGAATGTATGCCGACAAACGCTAAACGCAAGAGTTGACTTTTTTCTTGTCTTTCGTTCAAGCTTGAAAGCAGAACTTTTTATAAAGAATTACTTTTTGTCGTATATATATATATATATACATATATATATATACTCCCCTCCAAAAAAAGCGGATCATTTTTTTAATTTAATTTTTATACAACAGATTATTTTTAAATGATTGAATATGCATTTTATACTTATCTAAGTATTGTTTAATTACATAAGTAGCAACGATAATAATAAAAATTAGCATTTTGTTTATTAAAAATATAAGGAAAATGAAATGATATGTATTATGAAAAACAAGAATTTGATTTCAAAAACTTAAAAAACAATTCAACTTTGATTAGTACTGTGTATTTCCACCTCTAACTCTTATTACACCTTCCATTCGTCGTGGCATGCTGCTTATGAGTTTTGGATAAACTTACACTAAAACAGCAAACAATTAATAAATTGCTTTAAGCGAAACAAACACAAATTTTAAATGTTACTAAAAGTGACATAAAGTCACTATGTTATTAAGTAATACTTAAGTAAGTTTAAAATGCCTATTCAGACATTTAAAAATTATCTGTTGTATAAAAATATATTTTTAAAAAATGATCCGGTTTTTTTGGAGGGGATTGTATATATATATATATATATATATATATATATATATATATATATATATATATATATACACTGTGTCCAAGATAAGGAGGGCCAGTATGGGGATCTCGTTAATGGTAAGAGATACAAATTTGGTTAAATGGAAGAAAGTTGCGCAATTAAAGGACTAAAAAAATTACATCTAGAAATCCTTGATATGATTGTTCGTTTTTGAATTATCTCAAAAAAACCGAATTTTTGGATTTTCTTTTTTATTTTTTTCTGGCATTAATATTAAAGTTAGAGCAAAACTGATTAAACTTCTTTGCAGCAACTTTTAGTGGACTTAATGATTACGTTATCAATTTTTTTATCCGACGTTTCGTCTTCGAGAAACCATTATCAACTTCATTTTTTTAAATACGGTCCTGATTTTTTGATGCCAAATTTGCAAAGCCCTTGTTACTCTAAATTCAACAATGTGCCACATATTATGGTTTAATTACGTTTCGAGCTTTTTTCTGATCATCATCAGAAAATTTTTTAGATACGGACCTGCATTTCTCATATTTTTGTAAGAATAAGTTCATACAGTAAGCTAGGCGTCTTTAGATGCCGTTAAAATATTGAAATGCACATTATAATATCATAATTCTGATACATTAATTTAATAACCGACCAATAACTATTAACAATAAACAACAAATAAATGAACAAAAGATAGGCAGAAAGAATGAGAAAACGAGCCTTGAAACAATGTAATAGGTATTTAACGTTTTGAAATAGAAGAAGAACTTAGAAGATTGGTTCTTGAAGCCTTTCAAAGTATAACACCAGTATTGCTGAATAATGTTTTAGATTCTACAGTTAGATGTTATTTATGCATAGAGAATGATGGCAACCTTTTTGAGTATCTTCTGTAAATTTAATACCTATTAAATGGTTTCGATGTTCGTTTTGTTATTCTTTCTGTCTATCTTTTTTTCATTTCTTTTTTGTTTATTGTTAATAGTTATTGGTTGGTTATTAGATTAATGTATCAGAATTATGACATTATGATGTGCATTTCAATATTTTAACGGCATCTAAAGACGCCTAGCTTACTGTATGAACTTATTTTTACAAAATTATGAGAAATGCAGGTCCGTATCTAAAAAATTTTCTGATAATGATCAGAAAAAACCTCGAAACGTAATTAAACCATAATATGTGGCACATTGTTGAATTCAAACTAACAAGGGCTTTGCAAATTTGGCATAAAAAAACCAGGACCGTATTTAAAAAAATAAAGTTGATGATGGTTTCTCAAAGACGAAACGTCGGATAAAAAAATTGATAACGTAATCATTAAGTCCACTAAAAGTTGCTGCAAAGAAGTTTAATCAGTTTCGCTCTAACTTTAATATTAATGCCAGAAAAAAATAAAAAAGAAAATCCAAAAATTCGGTTTTTTTGAGATAATTCAAAAACGAACAATCATATCAAGGATTTCTAGATGTCATTTTTTTAGTCCTTTAATTGCGCAACTTTCTTCCCATTTAACCAAATTTGTATCTCTTACCATTAACGAGATCCCCATACTGGCCCTCCTTATCTTGGACACACTGTATATTGCCGTTACAGGCCATCATGGCCCAGGGCTTTTTGTACAATTAATTTCCATTCTGTTCTATTTTGTGATTTTGTTGTCCAGTCTGTTACACCTATTGTCTGTAAGTCTTTTTTAACACTGTCCAACCACCTTTGCCTTGGTCGTCCGCGTCTTTTATCCTCCATTAGCCTTCCATGTAACACTTTTTTTGTTGTTCTTTCCCCGTCTGATCTTTCCACGTGGCCTAACCATCTTAACCTTTGCGCCTTCACCACGTTTGTTATATTTGGTTGACCATACAAAAGTAGTACTTCCTCGTTGTTTCTTCTTTCCCACCCTTCCGCCGTTCTTTTCCCCCCAAAAATCCTACGTAATATTTTTCGTTCCCAAATCTCTATTTGATTTTGATCTGCTTTATTTAAAACCCAGGACTCACTAGCGTACGTAACCGTTGGGCGTATTACCGTTTTATAAATTCTGAGCTTAGTGTTCCTCGATATATTTCTTGCACTTAACACCTCATTTAAAGCACTCGCACATCTATTCCCTTTTGTTACCCTATGCTTTATCTCCACACTGTTATCGCCATTTTCTGTGATTAGCGCTCCCAAAAACACAAAACTTTTAACTTTTTCACACTTTAATACACGGTTGTTTTCTAGTTTAATAGATATTTTTTCCATTTCTTCGGTTTCTTCCTTCCTTTTTTTCCCCATTTCCATGTATTTTGTCTTGTCCTCATTGATTTGTAATCCCATTTTTTTCGCCTCTTTTTCTAGTACTCTTGCAGTTCTTTGCAGCTCTTTGTTGGATCTTGCTACTATAGTAACATCGTCAGCATATGCGAGTAGCTGGTGACTTTTGGAAAATACTGTCCCGGTTCTGTTCCATTTACTTCTCCTTATGATTGCCTCTAATACAATATTGAAGAGTGTATAGACAGAGGATCCCCTTGTCGAAGACCTTTTTTTACTTCAAAACTGGATGATATGTTCCCGTGCACTCTAACTTGATTTCGCGTGTCATTTAGTGTCATTTGTACTAATCTTGTTAACTTTGGAGGTATTCCTATTTCTCTCATTGCGTTGTATAGCTGCTTCCTGCGAACAGAATCGTACGCTTGGTGAAAATCTAAGAATAAAGAAAATAGATCTACCTTATGTTCGTATGTTATTTATGTATCTTTCTTCCAGCGCTTGTATTTCGTTTTCCCTAAATTGTCTCTTAGCACGCCTGCAGATTTGTTTTGCATCCTTCCTTTTTTCCTGATATTCTCTTCTGTCTTCTTCTGTTGCTGTTCGGAGGGCCTTTTCTCTTGCTTTGTTTCTTTCTTGTAGAGCTTCTCTGCATTGTTCATTGTACCATTCTTTTTTATTTTTCCTGTACTGGGTTGATAACACTGTCTTCGATGTTGATTGCATTACTTTTTCCAGCTGTTTCTACTTTTCTTCTATGGTATTCGTCGGTGTCAGTTTCATCAGTGATGTCCCTATTTGTTGTTTCAATTCTGCCTGAATTTCTGTATTTTTCAGATCTTCCACTTTAATTTTCATGATGTTCTTTTTAACTTTCTGCTTACTATATTCTACTTCCTGCTTCATGCTGAATCTTACCATGAAATGGTCTGAATCTGTGTCCATACCCCTGTAGCTTCTTACATCCGTAATTCTTCTACTGTATTTTTTGTGTATTAGTACATGGTCAATTTGACTAACCGTTGTGCCGTTTGGGTGTTTCCATGTGCCTTTGTGTATATTCTTGTGTTCGTAATATGTACTACTGATACCTACGCAGTTATTTTCTACAGCAAACCCAATCAGTCTTCTTCCATTATCGTTGCTTTCTGGGTGTTTACTGTATTTTCCTATTGTAGGCCTGTACATCTCTTCTCTACCTATTTGGGCATTGCAATCCCCTACTACCATCCTTACATCATTTTTTGGTAGGTTTCTATACACTCCTTCTAGTTGCTCATAAAACTCATCTTTGCTTTCATCATCTTTTTCATTTGTGGGGGCATGTATGTTTAAGATACTTACTTTCCTTTGCTTACTTTTAAATCTTAGGTAGCATATTTTTTCCAATATTGTCTCAAATTTTAGTACTTACTACTTCTTTTAATTTTTTGTTTACTAAAAAACCTGTACCGAAGACTTTATTTACATCGCCACTTCCGAAGAATGTGTAGTCCTCAATTTCCATTATCGTGCTGTCTATTTGTTTTGTTTCTTGTAGAGCTGCTACGTCTCTATTGTATTTTCTAACTTCCGCCACCAGATTCTTTAATGCCCCTGCTTGATTTGTTCCCTGTAGGTTGCATGTAGCAATTCTTAGGAGACTTTCCTTGCTTTGATTGCAATTTCCTTTATTTTTCCTTCGCTTTTTGCCTTTTGTGTTTTGATTATTTCTTCTACAACTAAATTATTGTTTATACTCATATCCTTTTCCTTTGCGTTATTTGTCGTCGTATTATATCCGTCCGTAGGTTTTTGTTTTAGTTTTTTGACTCTTCTAGTTCTTCTGTAAATTTATTCCACTTCCATATTATCCCGTCTACTATAATCTTATTATAACCAATTTTAACGTTTTTACCCATACTCCTCTCTTCTGTTGCTTTTTTCCTTATCTGTTTCTGCTTTTCTCTTTCTTTTTGCGTTAGATCATCATTTATGTAGATTTTTTCGTTCGGTATTCTTCCCAGCTTAGCTTTTCTCTTCACAATTTTCTCTTTGTCATCTACATTTCGTAGTTTCACCAGGCAGCTTTTCAGACCAATTTTGTAAGCCTCTTTAACCATAATCTCTACCTCTAGCTTCTCTTTTAGGAAATTTTCCATTACCGGTATTAAATTTGCAGTTTCCTCTGTGCCCATCGTTACTCCATTGACTACAATGTTATTCTTCCTTTTATCCTTTTCAGCCCATTCCAAGTTGTTTTTAATTACATTTAGTTCTTGTTTAATTACCTGGTTTTCTTTCCTGATTTGTTCGTTTTCTCTCTTTAAGTTCGCGTATTCTATTTGTATCTTCTCCATATCCTCACTATATTTTTTCTGGTCAGTTCTTACTTGTTGTATTTTGACTTAAGTTCTGAATATTCTGGTAAATTTCTATTAATTTTTCTTTGTTTCATTAGATCTTGAGTTTTTTTCGTTATTTTTGTATTTTTATGGTTTATTTTTGTTGTTGAGCATACCTTTTTGGTTACCGTTTTCACAGCATTCTTTATTTTGTCTTATAGTTTATTGATATCGAGTGCTGCTAGTTGCAGGTTTAGAACTGATACATCCTTTATAATATGTTTTTGTTAGTTATTATATAATCG